>VDFB02142545.1:0-59230 GCA_007258455.2 Sequoia sempervirens | reverse complement strand
CAATGGTCTATCTAGAATAATCAACTTGTAATAATTCAACCTGCAAAGGGCTAACAGTATGATCCTACTTCAGAATCCATTATGTGGAAACTAATCAATTGCAAGCTATTTTGATACATACACAAGTATATATTGAAGTTTAAACAAATGAGTACAAAATTGAGCTTGAGTTGAAGGAAACAAGATTTTTAAATATATAAATATTGTCAAGTGTTTTTGACAAAGTTACCAAATCAACAAAAAAGCTTGTGGTTTTGAGTATGATTTGTCCTGACATTGGATTTGGTTATGAATCAATAGTAGAATTCGGTAGGGTTCAATTTTTGTGGTGTCAAAATTGTGTGGAATTGTAGACATGGTACCCGGACAATTCTAGGTTGGCTCACATGTTTGTAGGGCTCTCTTTAGGGTGGCTCTAGTGGTGGGTTTGATGCATTTCATTTACTTCTATATGAATGGGTTATTTGCTGTATTAGGTGAAGGAAGCACAGGTGAAAGAGAAGTAGAAGGCTGCTGCAGCCAAGACTGCTTTGAAAGCCACATTCCATTCTCAAAGTCATGACTATTGGTTGTCATGATCATGAGGGAATTTTATGGGGGATGGATTTTGCATGGGGACGGGCATTAGGGTTCAATTGCACATGGTAGTGGGGGAAGCGGAACATGTGGCCATGGTGAAGGACCACACCAACTGCTACAGGTTTAATACAATTTGTTTAAAAATGAATAATAAACCAAGATAAATAAATACAATTTGTTTGCTTGTGGGTTTCTAAGTGATAATGCAACATTTTGTATTTTCATAATTTATAACTATTACTTTCTCTACATATTGTGATGCCCTCTATACATTTTACTACTTTAAAGTTTGACTTATATATTATCAGATATGTTATGCTCTAGCTTTATGTATAGGTATTTATAATGCATATAACAGTTTAGTTTTATGTATAGATATCTTAAATGCATTAGTATGTTGCATTTCAAATTTGTAAAAATAATGGTAGTTTTGATTACAATATGCATGATATGTAGTGTTCTGAACTTAATTCAGGATGTAAATATGTATATATTTTAATATTTATGATTTTTATATGTTTTATGTACAAGCATAGCCAAAATGAACCTCCCCTTGCCACCTACAAATCACTGTCTTAGCATACCATACACATCTCTGATTTTGATTTAGCAACTGAAGGTTTTCGGTGTACAAAACTCATGTACTATGATATCCATAGCATCAGAATCAAAAATCACAAGGAATCATGAACTATAGTAGAGAGGAGTTTGTATCACTTAGCTTAGGATTAGTAGGTCCATCATCACTAGCTCTATGGTGGGTCCATGCTGCTGTAGCCATAGTAGCATTACTTGGGATTTGGATTGACTTGGCAAACCAAAAGTATAGTTGTAATTCAATTACTCGGAAAAAAATCATGAAATTAAAAAATGCTGAATAGTTCATAAATATAGGGAAAAAATGCCTTTTTGTTATTTCAATGCAAAAATGGAGAAAGGAAAAAATGCAGCTTTTCCATTGGGTGCAGCTGAAAACAATTTTAGTTTTTGGCTTCTTAAAACCAAATTAATAAAAAAAACAATTTTAGAAACACAGGAGTTGAGGCCATAGAGAAGTAATTAGGCTCCAAATTGTTGACAATGAAATGGATATTTGCTGAAGAACGAATCCCTCTAGTTTGCCCTGATTGATTCAATGTTGGTTACTTAGGTAATGTCCAAATCTGGTCATTTTTTGTATTTTTTTGTTTTTTTTGAGGGTCTATTGGCCAGCCAAGTCTGACAAGGACTTGCAAGTTCTGGTGAATCTGGCGACTTTGGTAAACTTTGCAAGTCTGTTGGAAATTTGCTGAGACTCCCAGTTCTTGTTTGGCCTGCCTCACCTCAGATTTGGCACGTTTGTCCCAGCAACTACTGTAACTATTACACTAACAATGTTAAATTATCTGAACAAAATAATTCTGAAGTCAAATTATATGGACATTGTCATTTCATCTATGCACTCTGTTTATGTTCACTCTGTTTCTCTCCCTTTGGAATATATCCTATTCCATATTCTGTTATATATTCAATTTGTGATATTCCATATATTTTTCTTGTACGCACTTAATAGGATATAGCATTGTAGTTAATAGCTTTTCTTCATCTCCATTTATATAGATCTCCATTTATGGACTTGAATAGACAGGAATGTGCACAAGGGTAAGGCACCAAAGAAATGGATTAGTTGCTATAAAGGATTTCCCTACAACATGAAACGAAAGACCTGATGAATAATTAAGAATGAGATACTTAAAATGGCATATGTTTTCCCATTTACTTTTATGCTGTTGATATATTCTGTTTTGTGTTATGTTTTTTTGAGATGTATAAATAATGATAAGTAGTGGTCCTTATTGTTGATGAGAAGATCAAGATAAAAGTAAGTTATTTTGAGTAGGTTTAGTAGCAGTCCTTTCCTTCTTGGCTGTCACATGCTGACTTTCATCCTTGATGGTCTCAGCTGGTGAATAAAGAAGCAGGAAATCATGAGATGGAGGAAGAAGCTGGAAGTTATTCTCAACATGATTCTGTTGGATTTGTGTTACCTCCACCATATAAGGGAAGGCCTGGCAAAGGTTGCCGTATGATGGTTCAGGTTTCCCTCGTTCTCCAATCTATTTTTTCTCTTTGCTTAGCTATAGAATCTAACAAACACTGATTTTTGTGCATTTTGCATAACAACCACAGTTAATCTTATAGGTTTATTGCCTGTTGAGTGTTGATAAAATATAAATTATTATCGATTTTACGAAGCCACACCATTCTTTCTATGGTGTAGAATGTACAATTTATGTGCTGTAGAGTCCTTTGCATTGCTTTAACATGTAATATTACTTTTAGACCATTGATATTCATATAAGTGCATTTGTGTCTTCTACATTATCTATTCATTTTCAGCATCAATTTATGTAAGATTCTTTTCATTTTTTCCTTTTCATGTTATTAGTTTTTATTAGATGTTTAGTACATCATTGTTTACAAGTCTTATGCAGTATATCATATAAAAAGGCATGGAAATAAGCTTGAATGAAGAGAACGGCCAGAAAATGTTGGGAGATCGAAATTTTCTGAAATCAATAATTAATATCTGTGCTGCATATTAAGTTATTAATATTGATTTTACCTCACGATATCTCATCTACACTATCACTACTATAGGGTAATGCTATTTGTATTCTTGTTTTCTTTGGGCACTTTGATTCTCAGCACTAGATTTCCTTTATGAGCTTATAGTGCAAAGCTATTATCTGCCATACCTATCAGTATGATGTATGTAATGTCATATTTAGAGTTGATGGTGCCATTAATGTTGTTCCAAGCATACATTGGAGAAAATATTGCAATGGGCTGGTTTGATTCTCATTGATTTTTTCTTCCTTTCCAATGAGTGAGATTTATTGTGCAAGTGAAAGCTGGACAAAATTCTTTTGCTTACAGAGAAAATGATGGTGAGGCCCAAGCAAGTGGGTAGGTCTTCAAGATCATTAGAGAGGAGTGCTTTGATTTGTTCCTCTTTGAATTTTCCTAACATTTCAATGTGTTGACATCATCGTACAGTTGAAAGCTAGACAAAATACCATATCATAAAAAGAAAGTGATGTAGACAAGACCTGGTGTGCAGTGATAGGCAGCTAAGGTCTTGCAGCTCTACACATGGAAAACTTCATAACAGCAGCAAGGAATATTGAAATTTGAAACTCAGAAATTACAACTCAAATTTCAAATTACAGTTATTCTTAGGTATGCAGCCTAGTGACAGGACTTACGAAAATTGAGAAATTTCTTATGTTATTGCATGGATGGTCTTTGCAGATTTAGGTAAGAAATAGTCAGCTTACTGTCACTACTCCTCTTTTCCAGTTCTCGTCTGTTCTTCAGATACTTCTATCTGTTCTTCTTCATGTATGTTCTTGTTCTTTTATAGAAAAAATATTAGGAACCCAACAGAATGTAACTGCCATAAGCTGCCGCCCAGCAATTTGTAACTGCTCAAGCATTAACAGGCACAAGAATAAAGCACCTGACAAGAAGCACCGACCAGAGGAAACTGCCAGTCAGTTGATACTGAATACCCACAGCAACATGAAGAATAAGTGCTAAAAATTAGTAATTGCTGCCTGTGAGAAAGTGGCTTGAACAGTCAAAGGTAAATGTCACTCAGTAATTTGCCATGGCCTTATGAAAGAAAAGGTGTCAGTAAAAGGGAATTGCCGGTCATTTTGGCCTAGCAACAGTTTAGATTTGAACTCCTAGTATCAAGGTTAAAGCGCTTGCCAATAGTTGGAACCACCAGTCCAAAATAGCTACTATCCAAACATGTATCACTCAGCATCAAGGTGAATTCAGCATAAATTGCCCAGGAATAAATAAGACCATGTCCCAATTAGCAGATCCCTCACTTGACAGTTGAAATTGAAATAACAAAAAGACAAAAGAACCTGAAACACACATAACATTGGAACAAAAAACCCAAAATTTAATAGCAGGATTGCAAGTGATCTGATGCTCTTGCATTAGACATGCCAGGTAAGTGGAATGTTTCATGAGTTTTGCAACTCATGAACATTTTAGGAAATCTAGAATTGAAGCTCTGTGCTTGGCTTGGATACATTCATCCAGGTTGCTTTATCTGCTGCCCAATTATTCCCTATACTCCTTCCCCCATGTTTTCTTGACTACTCAAGAATCTATTATTGCTTCAACTTCATCTTGTTCCTTTTCAGGCAATGGCTGTACCCATTCTTTCTTTTAACAATCATGGTTTGCACCTTGGCCTTCACAAGTCCACCCTTCATAATATCGGTACAAATCAGCAACATTGAAAATAGGTGAAATGACTACATCTTTAGGAAGCTCTATTTCATATGCATTGAATGCAAATTTGCTTAAGGTCTTACATGGTCCAATCTTATTCCATTATAGTTTATTGTAAGGCCCTTGGGGAAATCTTTCTTTTTGCAAATGAGCTAACACCATGTCTCAACTTGGAATTCTTGTTCTTTTCTCTTTAGATCTGCATGTTGCATGGTATTTGACTTTTTCTCCAAATAATTCTTATTTTCTTGGTGCAACTCAAGTATATAATTAGCACAAATCTTTTGTTACAACACCTTTTCTACCCAAATCAGTAGTATTTCTCAAGTAATCCACTCCCCTTGGGCTATAACCATACATGATTTGGAAAGGGCTTTTGGCTCTACTTATATTCATTGAGTTCTTTTATGCAATTTTGCTTGTGCCAATGTCAAATCCCATCGAGTGGGATTCTTTCCAACCAAACACCTTAGCAAGTTACTTACACTTCTGTTGACAACCTCCATTTTCCTATTAGTTTGTGGATGATAGGCTGAGTTGAAATTTAGTTTGATGCCTAATTTCTTCCAAAAAGTGTGCTAAAAGTAAACCACAAATTTAGTGTCTCTATTCGAGACTATACTTTTTGGTAGTCCATGGAGTCTAACCATCTCCTTAAAGAATAATGTGACAACATGTGTAGCATTACTTGACTTTTTACATAGAATAAATTGTTCCATTTTTGAAAATCTATCCTTTCATTACCTTTTTGTGTCCTTTGCAGCTCAAGAACAAAGTCTATACTTACATACTTGCATGGCTTTTTTGGAATAGGTAAAGGCTAATATAATTTGGTACTTTGGCTTTTCCCTTTAGCATGATGACAAATTCTACAGTTTTGCACCATATTTTTCACTTCCCTACCCATCTTTGGCCAATAATAATTTTCACCCATCTGCACCAATGTTTTGTCCACTCCAAAGTGTTCAACTAGGCCTCCATTGTGCATCTCTCTCGTTAGATTTTCCCTCATAGATCCTTGAGGTATACACAAACACTTTCCTTTGAGTAACAATCCTTCTTGAATGAAGTAATCTAACCATGGTGTCTTGTTTCTATCTATTCAGCTCTTGCATGCAGCCTATGCCTACTTAAAATCTAAATCATTATCGTATAAATCCATAAAATCAAAACCAACAACCTCTCCTCTCATTTCATTTAACAATAAACACCTTTTATTTAGTGCATCAACTACTTGGCTTGATCTACCACTTCTATGTTTCAAAACAATAAATAACTTCAAAGAAATTCAACCCATTTTGTTTGTCTTTGATTGAGCTCACCTTGGCTATTTATGTATTGCAATGCCTTATGATATGTGAATATGATGAATTCCTTTGGTTACAAATAGTGTCTCCACTTCTTTAGTGCTTGTGCAATGGCATAAAATTCATTGTCATAGACAAATTATTTCTTTTTGGCCTCATTTAACTTTTGACTAAAGTAAGCAATGGGTTTACTTTTTGGCACAAAACTTCTCCAATCATTGTCCCCTTGCATCACAATCTACTTGAAACACTTTTGCAAAATCCACTAATGCTGAGATAGGTTGTTTCGTTACCTTCTCCTTTAAGAGTTCAAAACTCTTTTCTGCTGTTATTGTCCATTGAAATTCACTCCTAACATCTTTCATTGTCTCTATAATAGGTTCACAAATGCTACAAAAAATCCATATAAACATTTTGGATAAGCTTGCTATGCCATACAAACTTCTCACCCAAAATGTACTCCTTGGAGGTGGCTACTCTATAATAGCTTTTACCTTCTTAGAATTTATCCTCAAATCCTTCTAGGAAATGACAAATCCCAAATACATTAGCTTGTTCTTCGTAAAAATGCATTTCTTCAAATTGATCAACAACTTTTCTTCTTTCAATCTTTACAAAACTAACCTCAAGTGCTTCAAATGTTTCTCTTTAATTTTGTTGAAATTAAAATGTCTTTTAAATAAACAATCACCAAAAAAGGGCTTCAATAACTTGGTCACCAACATTCTGAAAGTGCTTGGTGCATTGGTCAATCCGAATGGCATAATTGACCACTCATACAACTAATCCTTGGTCTTAAATGCGGTCCTTCATTCATCTACCTTTGAATTTGAATTTGATTATTCTCAATCATCAATTCAAATTTTACGAATTATTTGGCTCCACTCAAACAATCCATCAAGTCTTCTATTTTGGGCAATGGAAATCAGTAGTTTATTGTTATCCTAAGGATGGCTTGTGAACCCATCCATATGCGCCGTTTGTCATCCTTCTTTGGTGGTACCATAGAAGCATAAATTCTCAAAAAATCGCAAAAATCCTGATTTTCTAAAAATCTTCAATTGAAACAATTTTTTTCCCAAAAAATCCCGATTTAATCAGCCATGATTTTCAATTATTTCAAGGGTTTAAATAACAAAAAAATTTCCCAACTAACCCATCGTGAAACTCTAACCTTAATACGCAAAGTCAAGGAAAATTTACTTCAATAATAGTAGCTAAATTTGTGGCTCAAATAGTTGCTCTCTTCTTTTCTACTAGCAGATCTTTATTATCTAATGGAAAAATATTTAACACCCCCTTTACTCTTTTACAAATCTGCTAAAATAATTGTCAATGTGAACATTTCAATATCATTTATGGTCTTTTGTGATTTAAGATTTTGTTTCAAAAGCATCTTCTATTACTCTATCTTGAACTATTTGATTCAAAACCTATTAAGTTGAATTTTGCAATTGCTTCCTTTGTCATATAATTTCCCTTTCACACTCTTCATATAGTTCTCTTTGACATTGTTCTAGAAATTGGAAGTACTATTAAATCACAAATATGAACCAGTTGATTCTCATTTTGTAATTTATGATGTATGCTCAACAAAAGAAAACTATCTTTTTAATGATTTTCTTGAGCCTAGGGATTTTGAAATCCTTGAGGCCAACTTGGATAGTAATGAGGTTGAACAACTTAGGAGAGGCTCTAAACCAAGAGCTTCATCATCAGGACCTGCAGCCCTCTAGCATAGCTCTATTTGTAGTAGCAAGAGTGATTGGCTATGTTTGATTTTTTGGAACTTTGTACTTAGTTTATAGGTTGACTTTGTACAAACTATATTGTAATTGAAGTTTTATCAACTGTAATCATCTAGTTATTATTTATGCACTATGAAGTACGTTTTATGCAATACAATGCAATCAGCGATATTACTATAAACAACAAAATCCTATTTTCAACAATTCATGGGTTAAACTCTCTATTTTATTTGCTCTCTATATCTCTATTTTATGGAAATGCCCTTAAATTTTTTTAAAAAGTAGTTTTTGTCTCTTTTCTACAATTTTTAACAAATTTTTTAAATCCGATTTTTTCAAAAAATCTTATACTTTTGGTTTGCCGATTTTTTCCCCAACCGATTTTTGCTGCTATGGGTGGTACCACTGCCAGTGCTACACATGGTCCCAAACTTTCCCTTATCAAAACTTTATCTAACAGCTCTTGCACTTTTTTCTTCATCTCCTCATTTTCTATTAGAGTCATCCTATCTGCTGCCTTGTCTAGTAAACTTGTTTTGGGAATTAGATCTGTGTGAGGATTGATACTTTTTATGGATGGTAACCGATTCAACAATTCCTGTGAAAGAATTTCAGCATATTCTTCCAATAACTTCTGCACTTTTAGTCGAACTTCATCTTCTTCGCTTTTTGTCCTAACTTTTGCAAGCTTAGGAATAAAGGCATAACACAATTTTTGCCCCTTTACATTTATTAAAAATTGTTTTCTTGAAACCAAATATACCTTTGGACTTTTTTTCACTTTTCCTCAATCCTTTGATGGAATCAATGTAAATTCCTATGCATCTTTCACAATGGCATAGGTGTTCATCTTGCCATCATGTACAACCCTCTTGTCATATTGCCATGGTTTTCCTAGCTAGACGTGCCAAGAATCCATGACCATAATATTACACAATACTTCATCCGTATATGCACAACTTTGAAAATATGTTAAAACATTGTTCATTACCATGATGCTCATTTTGCAACCATGAGACCTTGTATGGCCTAGGGTGTTTGATCTTCCTTAGCTTGAGCTTCCTCACCATTACTTTGGACATCAAGTTGTTGGTCCTTTTGCCCTCAACTTTGTAACACTTGTTTTTGGACTTGCATATGTTTTTCTAAATAGATTTTCCTTTGTGTGGGCTTATCCTCTTCCATTGATTTTAATAACATTTTCTTTATCATGAGAACTCTCCTAGCTTTGATTCTTTTGTATATTGGGGTGATGCTACGCTCTCTTAATTAGCTCAGGCAATGTGGTTTCTTACCTTGTTCATCCATGGTCCTACTGTGATTGTAGACACTTGAAAGCTTTGTGACTAGCCTCCCCACATCGATAGTAGGTGCTTTTCTCCTTCCTCTTCTATCTTGATTAATATTCTCATTTGGGGAGATGTGGGCCTCCCTCGTATTAGTTTATTGAAATATCCCCCTTATAATTTTTACCAATTTTTCACAAATAGTTTCACTCGTTAACGTTAGATAACCAAAATAATCCAGCTGAAAGTGACCCTTCACTTTCTGATGACCTAGATCCCAGTGTGGGCAAGGTGAGAGCGTACGGTAAAAAGGGGATCGTTAGCTTGTAAAACTTAACTGTTGGAAATTACAATGGATGGCTCAGCCGATTAGAATATGATGCAAATGCAACTCGACCACTTATTCAGGGGGAGTGTATTACAAAGTAATGACATGAAAGACGACTCAGCTGATCAGCAATACGTGAAATGCAACTTGACCATTTATTCAGCGTGAGTGTAATATAAAGTACTGAAAAGTAAATGTCTGGGCGACTAGCCGACTACTTCCACTTTTTAGTGGGCAGTACAAGAAAGTAAATACTGAAAAGTAATGAACGGCGAAGCCTGTCCCGTTCACTAAAAGTGGGAATTACAAAAAGTAAATTGCAGAAAGTAGAAGAGTTGATCAGTACTACTGATTTGGCGTTACAATATGATGAACAATCTGCAAATGCAATGAGATATAGATATCCTATGATCACCAAAATGTTAGAGCATAATCTCTTAACAAGTACTTGATATCCAACATATGAAATATGGCCAAAACGACTGAAATAACAGGTCTGATATAAAATTGCAGCAAATTGAAAACTCAAACCAGCAAGTACAAATTTCACCTTTATGCTTGTAACTTCGCCAATACTTCTCCGAATGATGTGAAACCAAGTGCAAATGAAGTTGAGAAGGGCGACCAAGTACAAACCAAGAAATAGCACCAAATAGTCCCGAATTATTTTGCACGCTTCTCGAGGCAAATCTGGAAATGGAACAACCTCCAAGGCTAGGGCGACCAGCTCTAGAAAAATCAATTCTCAACAATAAAATCTGTAACTTGGAGAAAAGGGGTGCCCAAGGTAGGAGTAAACATGGGTGCAATTGAAGAGCACAAAGATATACTGAGGGCGGTGGGCAAGGGGGGAGGAGGGGCGGTGAATCAGTATATCAACTAACTTTTTCCCTCTCAACTCTTATCAACTTCAAACTCTAATACAAATCAACTATACAAGAATATTTCAATATGAACAAGTTGACACCAAGATTTTACGTGGAAACCCTTACGGGAAAAAAATCCACAGTACAAATAATGTACTTTATGAATTATATAAACTTTTACAATGAATGTAGGCACCAACCTACTTGAATCACCAAATATGCAGTTTAGCAGGCACCAACCTACAAAGAGCACCAGCCCTTAATCTTGATTTAGTAGGCACCAACCTACAAGGAGTTTCAACCCCTAATGCTGATTTAGTAGGCACCAACCTACAAGGTGCACCAACCCCTACTTGCCAAGCACCTACTTAGCAAACATTATAATTTGAATGAATAGTGTGCCACCTTTAATGTTGCTTCCTCAACCGATGATGGACAATTTTGCTCAAACACTCTTCCTCTTGAATCCCACTCTTATACTTCTTGAAAGATATTCACACAGATCAGCATATGATGAATTTACCTTTCTTCCACATACAAATCTGTCTCTTAAATTTTCTTGATACAAAATCTGCTCAACAGGTACAATTTATCTTCTTGTCTTACCTTTGCAATAGATGATGACATTAATGATTTACTTTATGATAAAATCATCTACTTTACCAAATCTGCATTATACTCTCTTCCCAAATCTTTACTTATTCTTGTTCACCAGTCTGTTTTTAAATGATGCACCATGTATCTTCTATTTCACAAATCAGTTTGTAGCATTACACTGATATCTGCCTTCAATTCTACTTTAATTCTGTCTCAAGTCTGCTTGTATTTGATGATATAATCTTTTATACTCACACACACACAACTCATATGCCTTGTATATCTGTTTGTTTTCAAATGTCTACTGCAGTGTATTTATATATACTTATTTGTTTTTACTTCACACACAACAACTTTTATATCTTCAGATTATATATACATCTTCACA
This sequence comes from Sequoia sempervirens, assembly GCA_007258455.2. Taxonomy (NCBI): domain Eukaryota; kingdom Viridiplantae; phylum Streptophyta; class Pinopsida; order Cupressales; family Cupressaceae; genus Sequoia; species Sequoia sempervirens. Next base: position 47,835 of record VDFB02142545.1, on the reverse strand, counting down.
CACAACTCACTACAGATCGATTTTTCTCTCTTTCTTTATTACGTATGATATTCAATAAAATCCACACCCACACTTAATTGTGTTCTAACGATGTAACATTTATCCACACAGCACACTCTTCAACCTCTCTATATTCTGAAAATCTTCATTCACACACAGCTATACTCACTACATCCTTCAAACGATGTTCATTGTTTTCCACGCATAGCACAAAAATCGTGTTTTTATGATATAACTTTATTTTCTCACTTCCTCATACGTATCTTCCTTTTCACCCACGTCCACACTACTTTCTAACTTCTATTTGTATCTTCAAAATCATATCCTTTCCCAAGAGACATATATCTGTTCATAATACCAATCGTGTCTCTTATTCAAGACACTCCGTCGCATCTCTTCATGGAGCCATTAAATATTAATAATTACTAACCACACTTTAGTAACCGTTGCATTCTTAATACATTCGTTGCTTTTTATTTTGTCTTAAATGACTTTTGTCTTATTCCCATGTGCTTTTTTTAATATATTAATATTCTTTTGCCATCGTTGCTTTTTGGATAGTTGCTAAAAGCTGAGAATTATTAGCTAGCCTCCAAATTAGTGCCACGTCACCTCTAATTTGTCTTTTTGTGAATTTCATTCAGCTAGCCTCCAAACTAGTGCCAAGTCACCCTAATTTGTCTTTTTTTTGTGACTTTGTGTTTTTCTGATTTGTCTTGTTCTGTTTGCTTTTTACTTTTGTCTTATTCTATTTTTATTTTATTTATTTCTTTTTTTTGTCTTATACAGCTGCAGTTACACTTATAATTGCTGCTCATGGTCATGCTGTTTACATACTTTCAAAAATGTTACTTCAGTCATGCTGTTCATGATTCTTTGTTCAACCTGCTCTTTGCCTATCATCATGACATTCATTTGATTTTTCTCTAGACTTGTATATCTGATCATTCTCTTCATAGAGTTTGCTTCACACAAACAGATATTCTTTCCTCTCAAATATGTTATCTTCAGTCATGCTATTCATGATTACTTGACATCAATGACAATATTTCCAACAGCAATATCCTGAACCAAACAAAATTCGACCAAAGAGCAACAAATGAAAGAGTGCTTCAGACAAGCACCAAACTAACAACTTCAAAACTGAAATAAACTCACAAAAATCAGAAAACATCAAATGACTTCATCTTCATTATGCTCAATCTGCTCTTCAGTGTAAAGAACAATCTCAATATCAACTAGGTACTATCTTGCAAGTACGAAACTGAGAAGAGGCTAGGAGGTATGCATTCCTTGAAGCAAGGGTTCTGAAATAATTTCAGCAGTACTTCGTTATATTAGCAAATGGATACCAAGAATGAAGACCAACACTCTTATTTATAATTTACTCTTCAAGTTCAAATCCATTTCCCTCCAATTAGGGCGCCCAAGCTGAGATTGACATTCACTTTTCAATCTTTCATTTGCATTTCATTTGCCTCCTTCACCAAGTCGTCCAATTTTCAAGTGAGAGATATTACTTTATAAAAATGCAAAATACAACTTAAAGTGGGCGTCCAAATACTTAAGTGAATTAACATTATAACTTGCAAATATTTCAATATTGGGCGTCCACTTTGCCTTAGCACATATTTCACTTAAAACAACATTATAATCTCCAAATAGGGCATCCAAATATGAAAATCACTTAAGTCATAACCTGCCAAAATGGGCTCAAAGAATGATGGAGACCAAACTGAATATATTGCCTTGCCAGATATACCCATTGAACTGGATTGCTAAAACTCTGCTAAAAATAGCACTACTAAAAATAGTACTTACTATAAATAGTGTATTGCTAAAAATAGTAAGTGTCTCCAAAAGCATTTTAACCACATTCTGAGTAGTCGTCGCAACTTACTAAAAATAGCAAGTCCGGAAAAGTTTGTCAGATGCAGATGCATGACATACCATTGTGAAGCTCTTTGAAATCCCAGAAAGAATCCAAAAACCAATCTTGCATGCAAACCCCTGATTGAAATGCATGCCACTTTCATTAAATGCATGACACATCTCTCCAAAGCTTTCTGAAAACCTAGAAAGAAACCAACAACCAATCTGCAAAACTCCAACATGCAAACCCCTGAATCCTCAAAAGAAAGCTCCAAACAACTAAAAACCCTAATTTTGCATCTGACTAGCCTTCAGGCATCCGGGGATAGGCTAACAGTCATTGGAAGGCGTAGTGGTAAAAATGGGGACATTACATATATTGTCCTTTTCCTTTTGAGGATCTCCCTCTTCCTCTTGAGTTGCTCTATTGTTTTCTACCTAACTTTTTTTTTTCCCTTAAGGCATATTGATCAGCCTCCTTCACGAACCTTATTTAGATCATGCTAAACTCATCTTGGATTGACATTTGGAGTCCATTGATGTATTTTGCAATCTTTTCCTTTTCATCTTCTACATGACAGTGACTAGCACGAATATTGAGCATGTAGAACTCCTTTGTGTAGGCCTTGACATTGATCAGTCTTTGCTTCAAATTTGGTAATTGCCTTAAAAAATTCAATTGATAGTTGTTGGTAAGAATTTTTTTCCTGAAATTTGTGACCATTTGATCCCATGATCGGATCTTCTCCTCTCCTTTTCTTTGTCTATCAACTTGCACATGATCCCACCATAGGGATGCATGACCCTTTAACTTAGTGCTGGAAAATTTTACTCCACTTTGGGTCATCTATTGAGTCAAAATCAAAATACTTTTCCATTTTTGAGATACACTCTATGAGCTCCTTAGGATTCAAGCTCCCATTATAACATGACGTGTCCATCCATGGTCTCTTTCCTGTGTGTGACATAGCTTTCAATAATGGTTCACTTCCTTCTTATTCTACTACTTCATCTTCACTCACATCTTCAATAGGCAAACCACTTCTCTGTGTTGTTTGTACTTTTTAATCTAACCACCATTATTTTTACATGTTTGTTATTGCAACATTTCTGTAATGTCCCCTTCCTTGTGATCACTTGGGAAGCTAGTTTAGCCTTTATATTTCCCGAAGGCTAAAGGTGAATTAAGGGAATTCATTTATTTCATTATTTAGTATTACTTGATGGAAAAGTGAAAGTTAAAAACGCAATATTAAGTGATTAATTAAATATTTCATAAAGTGACTTTAAGTGAAATATTAAAAGAAGACTTTATAAAGTCACTTTATATTAATTGAGTGGGAAATTAAAGTGGAAATTATAAAAGGGTGTTTGGAGGCTCATTTTGGTTTCATGCTTGGATTATTTTCTCACTTTTCATTTGTAGAGCTTTTGAAACTTCTTGGTCTTGGGGACAAGGAAACCCTAGCACACTAGTTTCGGTAGTGAAACTAATCTACCCTAGTTGGATTGTTGAGGAAGTCACATTCAAATCTTCTACTGGAGTGTTATTGCAATTTTGTGAGTCTCTTTCAGAGACAAAATTGAAGAGAATCGATTATATTCAGGATTGGTGCATTGAAGGGTTTTGTAATGTCCCCTTTTTCAACGTGATCTTGTTTTGCGATGGTTAGCCTATTTCTTGGACCCTTGTGGGCTAGCTGGATTGGTTAGAGGGTCAGTGGTACTTTCTGGAGAGTTTGATCGTTCTGGTTTTCAGAGCCTAGTGACTGGTTCACAGCAGGCGTTGGTAGTGCAGGAGTCGACAGCTTCTGACGACACAGGATTATATGGTGTTTTGAGTGAGTTATGGGTTTTTAAGTGATTTAAATATTAATTGATTTAATATTTAATTATAAAGCCAAATTGACTTTATATTTTTAAATCACTTAAATATTCTCTAAAAGTGATTTAATATTTTAAATCACTTAAATGAATAAAGTGCGCCAAGTATTTAATTCATGAACTATTGAGATGAATTAAATATTATTTAAAAATATTTTAAAACCTAAAAGTGGCGTATCTTTCTTGGGATTCGTGCCTTTGCATAAAAGGGCATTTCTGGCAATAGAAACTCATCTTTTGACCATTTCACTTTGCCTTGAGCATTTTTCTTGTGCATTCTCCTGTGATCAGGGTTTGAACAAACTGCCATTGAAGAACGATACCTCTTCAGTGTGAGCACTCTTGAGATTGTGAAAGATCAGTCGAATCAGTGCAAGTTGAGAGCTTCAGCCAGAGGTTCTACAGATTCATATATAGATTATTTATATTGAGATTGTTTGTTGTTTGCAAATAAATGAGGGTTTCTACTGGTGGCGCATCCTTCTTCACAGACAGAGGTTTCCAGCAGAGTTTACTTGCATTCTTTTCATAGCCGTACGGCCTACATTGGGATTTGTGCCTAGAGAGAGGCGTGTTAAGGGTTTGGCTGAAACGCCTCCCTTTTGTGTGGGTTTTGACTTCTATCATTGGCGCCTAGTTATTTCAGAGGATTGTATCCAGTTTCGAGACAGGAGAAACCACATCTGGAGATTTGGCGTGCTCATATGCTTGATTTCACCATTTCCGGCTGGCAAGCTGGCTACTGTTTTAAATAAAATAACTGGAGACTTTCTGGTATGTCTGTTATTCATGATCTTATTGTTTCAGTATAATAACAACTTTTGCATTTCCATTCTGTGAGAAATTGCTATATATTTCAATTTACAAGCTTAAATATGCTGCGCCCCTTCTCTTCTGTCTATTAAGAATTCTCTAAAAAAACTTAAAAGACACCTAAAGACTTAAGAAAATTGGGGTTTGAGGTAGAGAGCCAGCAGGGCTCATCACAGTGGTATCAGAGCACTGATCCTTGCCAGCTTGTGGGGTTAGTGAAATTTATGAAGTCTCACAAAGAGGGTTTTGACAAGTTCTATTCCAGAGGGGGTCCTAGAAATCAGAGAGGTGATCAAAATCCTTTCCCACCATTTCCGTTTGAAGAACAGGAAGAGGAAATAGACTTGGATAATATGGCGAACAGGGCAGGAGAAAGTTCTCACAGGAATCCTTGGGATGATGAGGACAGAGAAGCTAAAGAAGTGCTCAGAGGCATGGTTGCAGGCCAAGAACAGGTGGCGACTATTCTTCAGCAGCTCAGCACAAATGTTCAAAATTTGACAATTAATAGGGCTCATAGTTTGGATCAAGATCGTGAAGGAAGTATTCACAGAGAGCCTCAGAGAGTCATAGCTCCAGCACGCACCTTTGAGAGGGCTACATGTCCTACTTTTACCAGAGATGATGCTGAGGAAGTGGATGAAGTTGAACAGGGTGGTGAAATAAATTTTGCTGATAACATCATGACTATGTATGATGAATGGGATGCATTGCCTCCGAGAGTTAAGGAGCACCTTAACTTCGATCGATTCATGAGCCAAAAGAGAGAGTATAATCGTAATAGGAATGACAGGAAGCCTAAAAACAAGCAAAGTGATCTCAGACAGGCTACCAACAAACTAACTTTAGTTCACTTTGATGGCAGTGGTAGAGTTACATCACGAGCCTGGGTGAGTAAGTTGGATACATTCCTGACACTACGTCCTATGCCAGAGGAAGATGCTATACGATTTGCAGCTCTCCACCTTGATGGCGTAGCACATGACTGGTGGATTCATGGCATGGCTACACTGCACCATGATAGGATTACCTCGTACCAGGAGTTTACTGATAGACTGGTAGAGAGGTTTGATAGACGTGATCCTGAGCTATTCTTCAGAGACCTTGCTCAGTTGAAGCAGTTGGGTAGCTTGGAGTCTTATATTGGTGAGTTCCAGAAGCTCTCGGTTATGGTTACCGGAATCTCAGAGAGGAGACTTGTCATTCTATTTGTAGAAGGTCTCCATGAGCCAATGAAAGGTTGGATCAAGGCATTCGATCCACCTACCCTGCACGAAGCTATGAGAAAAGCTCGTAGCATGGAACTTACAGCTTCACGTGGTAAGTTCACTTCAAATGCAGAAGCATCTTCATCCTACAGTGATAGCAAATCAGAACCTAAGGAATCAGAAAAGATTGACGAAAAGAGGAAGTTTGCAGCTCCTTTGGACCGAGAGACAATAAATGATTTGTGTAGGAGGAAGCTATGTTTCTATTGCAAAGCTCCTTATGACCAAAACCACAATTGTCCTCTTAAGCCTAAGGGTTCAAATAGACAAATGGAGTGGTTTTATGAGGGTGAGGACATTGCTGATTTAACGGACCAGCAAGCTGGTTTCAAAGATGGGAGTATGCGATCTATCATTCTCGTCAACACAAAAGGTGAGAAGATAGAACCGAAGATTCTAGAGGAGGAGCATGAGATGATTCAGGAGGATTATCATTTTGATTCTAGTCCCATGGGATCAGAGGGGTTTGATTGGGATCAGTACAGTTATGAGGCTCAGTTTGTACAAAATCCTCTTTATGAGGCGGATGCTACATCTTCTTGTGATAATCCGCTCTTTGAGGTGGATGTTGATTCTACTCTTGACCCTGATTTAGGTCAGAGCGTTGATCATAGTATTGGAGATTCCATCAGTGCATCGAGATTTCAGACAGAGCTCATTGAGGAGATTTCCAGTGTGTACATGGTCAGGAGTCTACACAGTTTCACTTTCAGTCATCATGTACATGACCTGTTTCAGATGCACAATTCTGATGGTGTTGAGATTGACAGGGTACAACATGATGATCCAGTTGATCAGATTTGGGAGTTACAGGAGACAGTTGATGACAGTAGGGACATTTCACGGCACTATCCTTGGGATCCTGGTGGAGTGGTGTATTCGTTGCTATTGAGATTGCTTGAGGACAAGCAATTTCAGGGAGGGTGGACTGTAATGTCCCCTTTTTCAACGTGATCTTGTTTTGCGATGGTTAGCCTATTTCTTGGACCCTTGTGGGCTAGCTGGATTGGTTAGAGGGTCAGTGGTACTTTCTGGAGAGTTTGATCGTTCTGGTTTTCAGAGCCTAGTGACTGGTTCCAGGCGTTAGTAGTGCGAGTCGGCGGCTTGACGGCACGATTATATGGTGTTTTGAGTGAGTTATGGGTTTTTAAGTGATTTAAATATTAATTGATTTAATATTTAATTATAAAGCCAAATTGACTTTATATTTTTAAATCACTTAAATATTCTCTAAAAGTGATTTAATATTTTAAATCACTTAAATGAATAAAGTGCGCCAAGTATTTAATTCATGAACTATTGAGATGAATTAAATATTATTTAAAAATATTTTAAAACCTAAAAGTGGCGTATCTTTCTTGGGATTCGTGCCTTTGCATAAAAGGGCATTTTTGGCAATAGAAACTCATCTTTTGACCATTTCACTTTGCCTTGAGCATTTTTCTTGTGCATTCTCCTGTGATCAGGGTTTGAACAAACTGCCATTGAAGAACGATACCTCTTCAGTGTGAGCACTCTTGAGATTGTGAAAGATCAGTCGAATCAGTGCAAGTTGAGAGCTTCAGCCAGAGGTTCTACAGATTCATATAGAGATTATTTATATTGAGATTGTTTGTTGTTTGCAAATAAATGAGGGTTTCTACTGGTGGCGCATCCTTCTTCACAGACAGAGGTTTCCAGCAGAGTTTACTTGCATTCTTTTCATAGCCGTACGGCCTACATTGGGATTTGTGCCTAGAGAGAGGCGTGTTAAGGGTTTGGCTGAAACGCCTCCCTTTTGTGTGGGTTTTGACTTCTATCATTGGCGCCTAGTTATTTTAGAGGATTGTATCCAGTTTCGAGACAGGAGAAACCACATCTGGAGATTTGGCGTGCTCATATGCTTGATTTCACCATTTCCGGCTGGCAAGCTGGCTACTGTTTTAAATAAAATAACTGGAGACTTTCTGGTATGTTTGTTATTCATGATCTTATTGTTTCAGTATAATAACAACTTTTGCATTTCCATTCTGTGAGAAATTGCTATATATTTCAATTTACAAGCTTAAATATGCTGCGCCCCTTCTCTTCTGTCTATTAAGAATTCTCTAAAAAAACTTAAAAGACACCTAAAGACTTAAGAAAATTGGGGTTTGAGGTAGAGAGCCAGCAGGGCTCATCACAGGTTTTGGAATTGGAGTTAATATTGAGCTTTTGGTTTTCTTGGTGATATTATTTACTAAGTCTTTGTGCTTGTTATCCTCAAATTCAGTTTCGTAGCCCATGTACTCTAAGCACGTACTCTAAGTCTTTGTGCTTGGTGATATTATTTACTAAGTCAGTTTCGTAGCCCACGTACTCCAAGCACGCAAAACGAGGTGAATCCCAATTTGCCCTCGTGCGTGGTCCTTAGCCTCAGAATGTCTTTCCGAGTGCTAACCTCCGTCAGTTTATCGAAATTCGTCTTTTTGACGAAATTGTGAAATTTAGTTTGCAAGAGTTAGAAACTTTTTTCTACTTGCAAGGTCGGGGTTTTTCCCCGACCTTGGAAGTCAAAGTTGCAAAATTAAAAAGGTTGCAAGGTCGACTTTTTTTGCCGACCTTGCAAGTTACCAAACAAATGTCGGCAAATCTTTGTTTCACATGAGTGCATTTATTATGGGTTTTAATGGCTTTCAAATCGGCTGTAAAAAATGTTTTAGCTTGTTTTTCTTCCTCATTTCATTTGTCATTCTTCTTATTTCACCTTCTGCAAGTTCCTTTTAATCTTGCAAGTTTGTTTTTACACGAATCGTGCTAGATTTGGGTTGGTTTTGAATCAGGGTTTTCGTCATTTGCATTTCCTTTCAGGTATGTTTTGTTTTTATCCTTTTTCTATGCATTTGTTTTGTATTTTTATCTAGGGTTTCATTCTCGTTTCCGCTTTCATTTTCATTGAAATCTTTTCAAAGGTTTTAATTACATTGTTAGATTCCTGTTTGATTAAAAACCCTAGTCTTTGATGCGCAAACCCTATTGTCTCCCATTTTTGTTTTCCATTTTAGGGTTTGTGCATCGCGGGATTCAAGTCCCGCTATGCATGGTTTTTGTCATGTGGTTTGGTTTATCAAACCCGCTAGGGTTTTTTGTGGGTTTGATGTATATAAACTTTGGACGAACCTGCATATTTGCGAATTATTACTGCGTCCAAAACATGAACATTATTGGTGTTTTTTATGATGCATTCAAACAAATTAATACTTGTTTGATTGGTGATTTCCACCAATCAAACAACGAGTCGTGAAATTCCAAAGTTGTTTGTGCCATCGGTGGTTTCCACCGATTGTGCATATGAAAGCACAAGCCCATACTTTTATGAGCGGTGTTTTTCACATACAAGTATGAACTTGTCGCCCCCTTCAAACATTAAAGTTTGAACATGTATTACCAAAGTTGCAGGGTCAGGGTTTTTACTTGACCTAGCGTGAACAAAACCCTTTTTGTTTTCACCATCGGGAATTTTTGCCAATGGTGCATACAATGTTCATTGACGCCGTTTTGCCCATATCGCAAGGTCGGGGAAATTCCCCGACCCTGCAATAGCTTGTTCAGAACATCGTTTGCCATATGTATGGTCAGGGAATTTCTTCGACTCTACAAACTTTCCAATGCCTTGTGTGTAACCGCGGTGTAAAATCCCGTATAGACACATGTCAAAATTTGACCAATGACACTTGCACAATCGACAATTTTTCGCTGATTGTGGACATAAAAACAAACTAGCAAAGCTAAAATGTATGGTCGGGGTTTTTTCCCACCTATACAACAAAAAAGCTTAATGATATGTAATGTCGTGAAAAAAGTCTGACATTGTATAAACTATAATTCTACCCCCCTTTACTTGCATAGTCGGTATTTTCTAACGATTTTGCAAAGAGCAAGGTTACTACCCTACTCACAATGTTGTTAAAATGTTGACAACTTTGCAACCTTTTTGCAAACATCCATATCTGCTTGCAATAGCGTTGTTTTTCAGCGTAGATGCATACCTAGCTCATTTTCACTTGCAACGTCGCTAAATTTTAGCGATCCTACGCATTTTTTCCAAAATTTTCCCAACACTAGGACATTTTCCCGTTTCACCAAATTGACTGCTCGCACTTCGTTTTTTGCACTCAAGCCCCAATTTTCGCGTAGTCACTCTATTTTTCACCCTCATTGCAATTTCCAATGTGCAAATATTTTCCTAACATTGCCAAAATGCTAATCTTGTTATGTAGTTTTTTGTGCATGTTTTTCAAGAATCTCACATCTGCATTCCTGAAAAATCAATCACTTGCCCATGACGGATCTGTCTCCTAGCAAGGGGAAAGCCATGAAATACAAATATCAAGGAGTATTTCCAGCGACTGTGGTTTAGTCAAATGTCGATGAGATCAAGGACACAGAGATCGGGCATGTCGACATATTTGAGTTTTTGGAGAGGACTAAGAAACAACCTCTAGATAGTGGTATGAGGTCAATTGTTGAGAGCAACATACATCTAGTGTCCTCATTTCCAGTGGCGGCTTAGAACCTCGTGTCATGTCCCAAATTTTAATTGGGACCTATTCTCTCATCGCCAGATAATTGGTGTTTTTTCAACACCATAATAACTATATTTAAAAATAATATTAGATATGAAATTTAAACTATTAAAAAATAACATTTAAATTTATAATCTTTGGCCGACCTTCCTTGAGGTAGGTGCTAAAAATAATTTTGAGGCTGACTTCTTCTATGATGCAAATGTTCTCTATTAATATGAGTTTGTTTGGGCTAAAGTAGGATCACGATTGAGAAGAAAAGCTTGTTGCTTTGATAGGGATGAAACCCCTCGCCACTGCCTCTAGGAGAGATGAAACCCTCTGCTTGCGAATTCGTGATTCCTATTTCCATTTGCCTATCTTTAGCCTAGCATATGCAGCGATCACACTTGCTTGGATGAGACGAAAGCCTCATTCAGGGGCGTCAAGGGTATCCAACACTGACTGGAATACGGGAGGCCATCATCAATTCATCAACTATAGAGGAACCGTCAATCATACCTGGCCATCATTCCTAATACTGAGCCGACACATTCATTTTGGCCTATTTGCATACACAGGGAGATATTGCGGCAATACATCTGGCAAATCCGGTACAACTCTCATATGTCGGGCTAGCTGATTACTGCCACTATTTTGAACTGATTTCAAAATGCCATCCTAGGATTCTCGATTGCTGTGTGATTGTTTGTTCTCTGCAATCGTATTTTTCAGCATTCTATTATATAGTGTTTTTCATTAAGATATGAGAATTTGTATATGTTGTATTGAGCATGCTCTTTGTTGCGAACATATTTGGGTTTATATATATATGTATATCAGGGACATCTTTCTTGTGTTACTTTTTACCATGGTGCATAATCAGAATTGGAAGTCTAGGTTGGATATTCTCTGCTGTTGATTATAATTCAGATTGCAATATATGTATATTCATAGATCAATTATTTTTCTGTATCAACTTCATTGCTGTTATTGAGTCTTTAGTTGCTCATCTACGTTATTCGTGAGTCAATCTGCTATTGAAGTCTAACCAAATTTGGACATGAAGTGTTTGAGGTTAACAAATTGTTGTAGCTGAGCATAATCAGGGTCTAGCACCTTACAGTGGTATTAGAGCCGGTGTGTCCTACTAGCCTGCAGGTCCATTTTGATGCATCTAGATCTACTTTGGACAAGAGAAATGACATAGATTGGAGACATAGATTACCTAATTTCTTACCTAGAGTGGAGGACATAGACCCTGTCAAAGAGCTATTCCTAAAAGCACGGGAAAAGAAGAGTACACGTCTGAAGGCCCCAAAATTTTGGACCAATACCAAAGTTTGTTAGATCACACAAAGGCTTGCATTCCCCTTGATGTGTACTTAAAGTTGACGGCAATCGAGTGCCACTACCCCCACAAAAAGGGACTTTATGACTACATAAGGTGAAAGAAGAAAGAAGAAGAAGATTCAAAACTGCCAAGGAAGTGATTAAAGGGTCAGAGCCAGAAGAATCATTATTGAAATAAGAAGAGCCCAAGGACTTGGAACGTGAGCCAAACACACAAAAGGAGGAAGTCGTAGAAGTGATTGAGTCCTATTGTACCCAAAATAATTTTTTAGCTTCATTAAGGCATTTTGCTAAAAATGGATAAAACCTTGTGAATTTGTTGTCAAAAGTCAACATAAGTCAAAGTCTCTGAAAATAGCAATTGTCTATTCTTAGAAATTTTTGAACGACAAACAAAGCATGAGGTTTTTCTAGGTTTTATGTCAAGAGGATACTTGCAAAATTTTGAAAATTCTGAAATTAGGGTTTCAGGCCCCTATTTTTAGAAAAATTCTAAATCTAGGATCTTTCCAAAAATGACTCAAAATGATTTTGATAGGTTAATTCTTCGTCACGATCACACTGGTGAAGTCAAAATCACCAAAGAGTTAGTTTTACTCTAGTGGGTCTATTTCACTTTTTTTTGGGAAAAGTTAGGACCTCTGAGGTCATCAATGGCAGATGGTGAAGAGCACAAAGATATACTGAGAGGGGGGGAGGGGTGAATCAGTATATCAACTAACTTTTTCCCTCTTAACTCTTATCAACTTCAAACTCTAATACAAATCAACTATGCAAGAATATCTCAATATGAACAAGTTGACACCAAGATTTTACGTGGAAACCCTTACGGGAGAAAACCACGGTACAAACAATGTACTTTATGAATTATATAAACTTTTACAATGAATGTAGGCACCAACCTACTTGAATCACCAAATAAGTAGTTTAGTAGGAACCAACCTACAAAGAGCACCAACCCTTAATCCTGATTTAGTAGGCACCAACCTACAAGGAGCTTCAACCCCTAAAGCTGATTTAGTAGGCACCAACCTACAAGGAGTACCAACTTCTAAAGCTGATTTAGTAGGCACCAACCTACAAGGAGTACCAACCCCTACTTGCCAAGCACCAACCTAGCAAAGATTATAATTTGAATGAATAGTGTTCCACCTTCAATGTTGCTTCCTCAACGGATGATGGACAATTCTGCTCAAACAATCTTCTTACAAATCTGATGTGTATGTTTTGTCTTCAATACTAATCACTGTATCCAAAATCTGCACTTATTCCAGTTCAATCTGCTTTATAAGATCTGCATATATTCTTTCACAAATCTGATCCAAACTGTGCACAATCTCCTTTTAGAAAACCGATCATAACCATTCACAATCTTCTCATAATTTAGTCTTCAAGATACTCCTTAATCTGCACATATTCCTCTTTGTAATCTGCCTTATTTTCTTCACACAATTCTCATGAATAGTTCATTGATCACAATGTCATTCATTTAGATCTGCAACATGACTCTCACAAGTCTATACTTTATCTCAATTTGACTCTACCTTGTGATGTAGGACACCTCTTTAAAGCTCACACAGAAATATATATCTCTGCACTCTGCTGGTTTTCAATCCTCCAATCTGCTGTGTATTTATTATACACTCTGTTTTTACTCTACACCAACTTCTGTTTTCACAACACATACATTCATTCTCTTTTCAACTCAGATTTTACAAACTCCAACACATGCTTGTGTTTTAATAATATAACACTTTATTCACACACCATACTCACAGCTTCAGATAATATATATTTTTCACTCTGCAATCTAGATGATATGAACTTTTATTCCATTACACACAACTCACTGCAAATAATATTTATTTCATTTAACTCCGATTCAGATCATATCCTTTCTCTATCATAAATGATATTCAAGGTTACCCCAAGTTTCCGGGACGGGGACAGTAGGGGACGGCGGGACGAGTCCCCAAGTTTCCAATTTTTGAGGCCAAAATTAGGGACGATAGGGGACGGCTATATAAAAATATAGAGAAAATTTTAAAATATAGGGAAATTTCAAATATTCAATAGATAACATGAATAAGGCATGCATAATACACATTATAGAACATTAACATATAACATTTGTGTTAAACATTATGCCAATACTCAATAGAGTTAATACGCATTCAAAATTAACATACAGTTACATGAATCATGAAACAACCTCCAAGTTATAATTTATAAACTTATATCAAAATGCCCAAAGGCTACATTGCTGCCATATAGTTTTAAAGTTTCAGATTGCTATGAAAATCAAAATACAATATCGTATGTCAATAATGAATACAAATTTACAAAATAAACAAAGAGCATTGCTGCCCCTAATCATCTCTCATAACTGCATCAAAATTAGAGTCATCCTTTGAGTCACTGCCACCGTAATGCTCCTCCTCAGCCAATGGGATCCCAACCAAGCCCTCAGCTGTCTCCTCCTCATCTACCTGAGCCGTGTCCTCGGGATCAATATCCCACTGTAGAGCTGGAGTTTGTCGATACTTTGGAGTCTGTCGATCCTGAAGCCGAAGAGCACTATGAACGGCCACTAGCTTCTCCGCTCGTCTAGAGGTAAGTCTATTCCTCTTGACGGAGTGGATAAAGCTATATGTGGACCAATTTCTCTCTGCAGCAGAGGAACTAGCAACCTGTGCAAGAAGGCGAGTGGCAAGTATCTTCAATTGTGGTGTATCTCTCCCATGATAGGTCCACCATCCAATAGGGTTCCCTTGAGCTAATATAGCTCTATCCAACCTCGCCTGTGGTTTGCTCAAGTTTGGGCCATTAAGATTAGCAAAGTCTAGAAATTGTGACCGAAGTATTGAAGCTTGCTCGGCTGGATAAATCTTTTCAATGGCCCGTGTGAACCCATCTAAAACCTCAGGATCATCACATGGAGGCACCCTACCATCCCTTGGTGCATACCATTTTGGATTTAGAGCAAAGGCAGCCATATGAAGCGGGGTGTTCATTGTATTCCACCTCCGCGTCACAATGGGCCTAATGTGTTGCTCATATAAATCCAAAGTGGGGTCCTTTGCCAAAATAACTTGCCTGATCTTCCCAAGCATAGTGTCAAATGTCTCATATATCTCTCCAAGACTAGGAGAGTCTGTATCAGCATATCTAATGACATCTACAATGGGCGAGATAAAGGAGCAAATATATCTGCAAAATGCAAACAAAAAGTTCAAAATAATTAGTTGACAAGTTATTTGACATGTTAGAAACTTCAAAAGTTGGAACATTGGACAATAAAATTAAAATATTAAAATCAGAAATTTAATATGAAAATCAGCCATCTAATATGTCTTACCTCACATTGGCCCACCAATCATCATCGAGGATCTTTTGTTTGATGCTCTTTCCTTGAGTAGAACTTGCATTAGGCCATCTAGTCCACTCAGCATTGACCATCATCAGTTGTAGAGGCTCATGCACCTCAACCATCCTCTCCAATAGGATGAAGTATGTGGCATATCTACATTCATTAATTCAATGATTCATTAAAAAATAAAAATTTAAAACAAAATCAGATTATGAATACAAATTGAAAGTGAAACAAAATGAAGTAAATGGCATACCTTGTATCAACAGGTTTGAGAAACTCCTTTGAAAATGTCCTGAAAAGAGCAAGTGAGGTGTGGTGGTTGCAAATGAACATCTGAATTTCTCTAGCTTCTGCCACCGTTTTCTTCACCCAATCCATCTTCCCTATGTCTTTCAATGCATTGTTCAATGCATGAACACAACATGGGGTCCAAAATATGTGCCTGTAAGTACCCTCCACCATCAACCCAGCCGATTTGCACACACGTGCTGAATCGGTGATCACCTGCACCACATTTGCAGCCCCAACCTCCTCCATGGCATCTCTCAAAATGGAAAATTGGAAGTCAGCATCCTTATGTCTCCCTGAACAATCTACGACTCTAAGAAAATAAGAACCAGCAGGGCATGTGACTATGACATTGATGAATGGCCGATGTCTACAATTAGTCCACCCATCCATCACTATAGAGCACCCCGTCCTCATCCATGTTTGTCTCATCTCCTCCATTAACACATTAACTTTGGAGTACTCTTTGTGTAGGAGGGTGGTGCGTAGCTTATGATCTCCAGGGGGTACGAATGAAGGACCAACAGTGGCTAAGTCTTTCACCATTTGTTTGAAATAAGAGGAACGGGCCACATGAAATGGAATGGCATGGGAAAAAAGGAATTTGGCAATGGAGGATTTAGAGGTTTCTCGTGCTTGGTTTTGAAACATGGACTCAACTGAGGCTGCCTTATCACTACCAATCATCTTCCTCTTTCCTCTTAAGATAACACTACTACCAACCGTGGAAGGACTAGGAGTAGGAGTAGGCATAGATGATTGTGAACTTGGGAAAGAAGGAGACCCACCTTGAACCCCACCATCACATTCCATTTGAATTTTTTGGCACTCTATAAATAGTGCATCTGTCAATGAAAGACACGCTCTAACTCCATGGCCCACCTCACCCAAAAAATGAGACCTAACTCTAGTGTAGCTGCCCCTAAACTTCTTTTCACAAACATGGCAAAACCAAACCCTACTCTCCCTTGAATTTTTTTGTCTTTCACCCATGGGTGTCACAAATTGAAGGAATGGTTTTTTTTTGTCTAGTGGGTGTTTTGCGTAGTCCTTCATAGTTTTGGTATTGACCTATTGGTTGATGAAGGATGGTGTTGGGTAGGGGTTGTTTGCTCTCTAGTTTGCCTTCTAACTTGCATTTCAACTTCACTATCACTCCCACCCTCACTGCTGCTCATGTCTTTTGTTTTTAGAATGCAAGTTTAGACTGAAAATGCAAAAAAATAAAAAAAATCAGACTATTTATACTTCATATTTTGCAAAAAAATGAAAAATGAGAATAGAGAAAGGAAATGCATACCTCTTTGATGGATTTGCACTCCCAACAACACTATTTCAACCTCCTCTCCTCCTTCAAACTGCTGCTCCTTTTCCTTCAATGGCTGCAATTTTTTTTCTTCTCAAACCCTTGGCTGCTCATACAAACAAAATGAATACAATGAAGTTTTAGAGGCCTCTTTTCTTTCATAAAAGAGTGCAAAATAGTAGGTCCCAAACATGCCATGTAGGCAGGGCTTTTTTAAAAAAAAATTATGCTTTTTTAAAAAAGTTCATGCGCTTTAAAACGCGGGGGACGGCTGGCCTTCCCCGGGACGGTTGAGGGACAGCTCAGCCGTCCCCCTTCCATCCCCGGGACTGGTCAGCCGTCCCCCTTTGGGGATACGGCATCCCCCCGTCCCCGGGACGTTTCCCGTGTTTTGTCAAAAAAGGGGGACGGTCCTCCCCCGTCCCCTTGCTGTCCTCTGGTACCCGAGACGTCCCCGGAACCGGGACGGGGGATTTGGGGGGGGGGATGCGTCCCCGGGTAACCCTGATGATATTCAATAAAATCCATAACACGGATCTCTCTATTCTTCGGATGATATACAATTTATACCCAGCACGTGTTTTATGATATAATCTTTATTTCACACATACAACTCATTCCCACTTTAAATCTGATTTGGATATCAAATATATAAGTTGCTCAAGAATTGCAACCCTTTGATGAAAGAACACATCATTTAAAAAATCTGTCTCTTCATGTCTTAATCACATCTTTTCAGATGTGTCTTTTCGCAAACTCAGACCATTTCAATCTTAATTGCACCTCTTCAAACAAAAACTCTTATTAATAATAACTCAAACCATTCCAATGGTTTGATTTAATTTAATTTTCAATGGAAATCTGAAGTCTCCTTTTGGATCGCACACCTTCATGTAGTAATTAATTTTTGTTTTTATAATTCTAAAGTTACATAAAATAAACCGTACTCCTTCAGATTTCTTAAATCATACCACTTCAAATTTGTAAATAAGACAAATTTGTCTTATATGCTTTTTGTTTTATTCACAAAACAAAAAGATCGCAGCCTTCTATGGAAACGTTGCATTTTTATTTATTTAGACTTTTGTCTTATTAGACTTTGTCTTCTAATGCCACCTTTTCATAAAGCAATATGAATCGATACCTTCTCATATTTAATTATTTAACAAGCAATTGTGCTTTAACAAATAAATCTGTTGTCTAATATAGAAGCACTGCCTTTTAAAGACTTTCGTCTTTTACTTATTTTTGTCTTTTTCTTATTCCGTCTTTTTTTGGTTTTTGTTTTGTTTTTTTTTTTCTCTGTTTTGTCTTTTCCTGTTTATTTATTTTTAAATGCTTCTCTTTAATTTTTATTTTTGTTCTTTTTTTGCCATTTGACCTAGTCTGAGTTCTTTTCTGAAATTGAATCATTATTTGCTGAGATTGAATCATAGATAGAAATTGACCTTGTCTAAGTTCTCCAATGATTTCATGAAAGGCTGTGATTGGTGTAAACTGTTATGTCTACAACAATTGATCTGATTTCTGCTTTCCTTTTGGATCTGCATACTTATAAAAACTGTTCATGCTTTTCAAAAATCTCTCTTCTGATATAACTCTGATGCATTCTCTAAATAGTACCACATTCAGATCTGTTTTTCTATTGTATATATTCTTTCTTAAATCATGGCATAATTTCACTTTATGCTTGCCATTCGGATTCATGATTTTGGACTGGTTGTCACTTAGAAAGTGCAAAGTTCATGTATTTACCTTATGACTTTTCTTTCTTGTCAAGTATGCTGGTATGTATACACTTCTTATAATCTTTATTTAAGCTTGTTCAATGTCTTTATCCTTCATGATCTTTATCCTTCATGATATCAATGATAACCTCCAACTATCTCAACTTGAGCACCTTTGACATCAATGACAATATTTCCAACAAATGGTTTGTACCGGGTCTCAGAATCTAAGCCTCAAACACACCACAGAAGAATCTATGGTGAAAGATGCTCGAAAGATGCTCAACGATGGAGGGGAATTTCAAAAGTTGAAAAATGCAAAAACTAAACTAAGTGTGGAAAAAGGACACCTTGTCATAAGGGAGATGCCTTTGCAGTGAATGTCTTCGTCAACTTTTCAATGTATGTGCATGTGAAGTGATGAAAGCAATCACAATTGTCAACACGTTCGCGTTAGCAACAACGGTGATCATTGCAGTCGACGACATGGTGAACGCAAAGAGAAAGAGGTTGAAAATCACTAACTCTAGAGCCAAAAGCGCCTCTGTTGGTGAGGGGTGCTCATGAATTCAAGGCCAAATGCAGTTGTTAAGATTTGCAAAACCAGTCATCCTCTTTAGAATTCTGCAAGCTTTCCGACGGATCGCCATGCAAGTTCAACAGGTTAATCGAACGCTCGCCAATGAAGATGAAGTAGAAAATGTTGAAAGTCAAGGCAAGTTAAAAAACGTGAAAAATTGGCTAAGTATAGAGAAAAAAGCACCCTTCTAGCAAAAGGCACCTAGGAATTTGGAGCATTAGATATTGCTTTCAGGCTTGATGACTTCCAAGATCTTGTCAGAGTTGATTAGTCTCCGTGATGAAACCGTTAGCAGATTCACTAGAGTAGTCAAACATCCAACAACGAAGACTAAATTGGAGCATTTTGTCAGGGGTTACAAAGTGAAAATTGTATCTCAGAAGCACAAAAGTGCCCTTGCAGGCCAGGGGTGCCTAGGAATTTGAAACTCCTGAATCAATTTTTAGAGCTTGCACAACCAGTCATCCTTTCCGAGATTCTTCCAGCTTTGCGATGGATTCAAACATCCAGTTCACGGGGATCATCAATCACCTACAATTGTAGATCGAAGCATGGGAGGTCAAATTGGAGGAGTTTGAAAATGATTAAAAAATTGGTTAAGTTTGGCAAACAAAAGCACCTTATCTTAAGAAGGTGCCTAGATATTTGAGCCATCAGAACTACTTTTCAGGCTTTGCAGATTCCAAAAACATCTCCTCAGATTTGATCATACTCTATAGTGAATCTATCAGCCAAACCTTAGGATGAATTAGACGAGCAGAATCAGGGATCAAACAGAGGTAGTTTATCAAGAAAAAGTTGAAATTCTACAAAAATATTCAAACACTAGCAAGGTGGCATCCAAAGTCAACTCCAGTTAAGATTTTTGAAGACTTTCTCATGTCTAGGCGGCCCAAAATTTGGGGAATGCTTCCAGTTAATTTCCAATCACGGAGATGACTCCTTCAATTAGGGTTTCGATACCCTAACTGATGCTTCCACCTCCAAATGATTTTTAACAAGCATCTAGGCATCCTTTCTCATTATTTTTGCAGGTTGACTCCAAACGCCAAACACAAAATTTATTCTCTACTTCATTTGAAGGATCAAACAACAAGGTTTTTCAATGTTCTTCGTATTTTCTAGATTAGGTTGCACAAAAGGACGTCTTTCCAAAGTTCATATCTCTAGGCATCATTTTTCAGAGGCAACAATTCATAATCTTCTGATTCTAGCGTTTTGGTTTCTCTTCTTTTTCAATCTTTTTCGAGATTGGAAATTTATCCCACAACTTCTTCTACTTTTGTCTTAGGTTTTCTTTTACATGTTTGAGCAAACTCCATTTTTTCACAGATCTGGCCGTTTGGGTTCATTCAACACTGAATTGGCCACAAAGCCCACATGCCAGAATTTTTCGAAAAAATGAAAGGTTCCCAACCCAAATTTGATCCAATTTTCTGAGTTTGATTTCTGATTTGAGTTTGACCAGTGAATAGAGAATTTGTTTTTTGGTTTGCTTAGCATAGACGCGCCTACAATACCCATGTCTTAGAATTTCTCTGGGAAAAATTTGCCTTGCTACCTCTGCCTTTGAGTGGTTGTTGCATGTCCAAGAAAAAGTCATTTTATCGAAAATCTAACATTCTAGGTTCATTCAAAAAAACATTCTCAACAAAACCCACGTCTTAAGACTTTTTCGAAAAACTGCCTCTTGGAGAAGCTATTTTTAGCCTCCGCAGAAAAAGTTGTTCAAGCATAGTCAAGTGCATAGTCATTCTTCCAGATTTTCAATATGCAGTTCTCTCAAGTTGAATTCAAGACCAAATTGGTCTTGCTTCGGTCTTGCTTCATGATTTCCTGAAGACAATTGACACCGATTTACATCAAGCACACCTAGTAGTGGATTTGGACAAGCTGGAAGGCGTAGATGGCATCACAATGCAAAATATTGAGCAATCTGGGTTACTTGAGGCAGCCTCTTTTCCCATCTTAGCACAGAGCATTGAATTTGTAATCGCTTGTGTAAAGCATTACAACCCCACTTTGCGGGAAATCCAATCAGTTGATGGGCGAACAATTTGCAGTCTCAAGCCAAAGGATATTGAGAGGTGCTTTGCTATTACACCTTGTGCAAACAACTTGGTCATATCAATGGAGGAGTGTGAAATGGCGTTCAACATGTCAAAGGAACAATGCCAGAAAAGGATGGCACAAAGGTGGCTCAAAGAAAAAAGAAACAGCTTGCCAAAGAACGTGGGACAGGGAGAATTTAAGGATGAGTATGCGATCATGATTACTCTACTCAATCGTGTCATGGGTCAAGCAGAAGCAAACAAGTTTCAGCCATGGATGTATTACATCATGTCTCAACTTGTTAACAACAAAGAACATTACGACCGGCCTGCTTTGATCAGCGACACTCTTCACAGCCAAATTACAGGTTTCTTCAAAATCCACAAATTCCATATGGTTTCATACCTTGTATATCTGATAGCCTTTCAAGGCCAGTTTAGAGGGTTGAATACCGTTGGAACTCTGGGTGTGCAGCGAGTTCATGGGCATTTCTCACAGTTGGAATTCTCACAATCAGAATGGCAGTTCAAGCTGTTATATGACCTATTCTTGATGCACACAATAAGGAACCTTGATATACGCTTTTCACTAGAAGCCAGATTGGCAATGGCAGATTGGGCCGATTGGTTCACCCAATTTCCCAAATTTTCCTATATTCACGTATATGGTTTCTCAAGCAGTCCAACCATGCTACCTTGTTATCCATCGGATAAGGTGGTATTCATGGAATTCCTACGGTAGTTGCACGAGGTACACACTTTTATGCGTGGTAAGCACAAGTTTGCTGGCAACTTTCCTTTTGAGATGGGAATATACAAGTGTAGATTAGCAACTGATGCCAAGGCTATGACCAATGAGATGACAAAGCTTAATCTTAAGTTTCTCATTGAAAGGTGCGCTCATATGATCCTTGGGGTCACTTGGCCGCTCGCCTTGGCCACCATTCTTCACATAAACCTTCCATGGAGGATTTTTGGTTTAGTTGTGAAGACAAATTTGAAGTGCGTAGGCGGAATTACAGTAGATTTACTCTTCCACAGATTACTGATTTCTTGTCAGAGGATGTGGAAGGTTTATCAGATGATGATGAGGAAGTCATACTTCCCACATATTTCAGAGATCAAATTGACTCACAGCCACTTTGATCCGTTGATTGGTATGCCAAAGAGAGCACCTCCATTTAGGAAAGGACAAGCAGGGTTGTAGGGAACAATAGGCTTTTCTTGGATAGCAAGAGGAAGCAAAGGGTAGTCACTCCAATTGCAGAGCCGCCACCAGTTACCACCACACTACCTTCCACTTCCAAATCAAAACCCAGGGTGAAGGTGATGAACAATCCTCCAGAGGGTTCAAAGAACTATAGGGTGCCGATGCATTTAAAGGAAAAGATGAGGGTTGCTGATGTAAATCAGCAAGAACCACAATTGGACACAGCCATAGATTCATCTAAAACAGTGCTAGAAGTAGAAGAAGAGCCTCCTATTCCGTCACCACCGCAACAGTCTCCAATTCACATTGACTTGGAGCCTGATTCACCGATTCATGACATCTCCACACTAGCTTACTCATCAGGCGTCGATGAGACGCGAATTAATCCTCCCAATGAAATTAGCTGAGACTCATCGTCTTGGCTTGGGAACATCCTGGGTAGGAAGAGAAGAAAGCCTTCTTACCAGTTGGACTTTGCTGAGTTTGACAAGGTCTACCAAGACACGTTTGACAAGAAACTCAAGAAGCAAGTCCGCGTGGAGAAGAGTGCTGACATTGAGGTGGTCATCGAGATTGCAACACCACCAGTCAACAAAGACACCAACGAGGTTGAGGCCGATGATTTCACATTGGTCAAAGCCAACCTTGGGAGAAGTACACTAGAAGCTGATGTAAACCTCTTTGAGGTTGCAGCAGTTAGCTTGAAGGAAAAAGTGGTCAGAGATGGTGAAGACAAGGCAACCCTCAAGGCTGAAAATCAACAACTCCGACAGTACATCTCCAACTTGATTCATGGGACTTCACATATCACCACTCTGCTTCCACAGATGTTAGAGACATCCATAGATCAAAATCAGCTAAGTTGGTATATACGGGAAGTACCTGAGAGACTGTGTAGAAGAGTTCGTCACTAGGGGCAGGTTCATCCTTGCAGAGTTGTATCAACTAAGGTACGATGCCCACTATCTTCACTCAGAAATTTAGGAGTCAGAGTTGAGCATGACGAAAGGGAAACCCAAGGATGAGATTAGCATTGCCGACTTGAAAATGGTGTTTGATACAGTCACTATAGCGGAAAACAAAGAGAAGCTTTTTACTTGGAGAGAACAACTCCTCTTCAAAGTAAAAACCTATGAAGCAATGTCTATAGAAATGGCTGAGCATAGAGAAAATGTTGCAAGTGCCATCAAGTTCGTAAGGACTTTCGTGTCACAGATTCCTTGCAAGTATCAATGCGAGGATGGCGAGTATGTTGATCTCGGTGAAGTTCAGATGGTGTTTCAGAACCTCATTCAAAGTAGTTTCAGCAGTGACCCTATTGCCTGCAAGTTGACTCAAGTTGCAGCCATGTTAGCAAAGTTCAATGAAGCAGCTGAAAAGGGAAGAGAGTTTCAGACTGAGATCATGGATGGCGAGGTAATGTTGCAGAGGCAATGCATCGTGTTGAAGAGTATCAGTTGTCTGAATGTAGAGATAGTTAATAGCTGGTTGGAGGACTTGGTTACTCAAGTTGTTGAAATATGAACTACCTGTTGGGACGTCCTACCTTTTCCAAAGATAGCATTTAAAACAGCAGTTAAACTTGACGCCTTTTTCAAGTTAACTCGTTGTCCCACCTTTAATGCATGTCTATTTTTGGAGACACCTATTGTACAGTGGAGTTCTTTTTAGTTTTATATCAGTTAATTGATATAATCTTTCCAGTTAACTATTATTTATTTTTGTTTAGACATAGAAATAAATCTTGAGTTTGAGGAAATAAATCTTATGCCAATAGTGCTTTGATCCAAAGTTTGAAGATCTTTCAGTATTGTTGTTTTTATAATCTTTGTTTCAATCTGCACCTCAAAAGTACAACGAGTCTTTGAGGGAATTTTGAGATCAAGTTTATCGTTTGATGTTTTGTTTTTCATAATCTTAATTATAGTCTACACCTCAAAAGAGCAATGAGCCTTTGAGGGAATTTTGAAAGCAAGTCTAGCATTTAATGTTATGTGTTCATAATCTCTATTTCAGCCTACACCTCAAAAGAGCAATGAGCCTTTGAGGGAATTCTAAGATCTAGCTTATCGTTTGATGTTTTACTTTCATAAACTTTATTTCAGCGTACATCTGAAAGAGCAATGAGCCGTTGGATGTGTTTTGGAGACAAGTTTGTCTAAGTTTTGTGTTAACCAAAATCATTCCCTGTTACTTCTAAATCCTCTTGCTTTGAATTTACTTGAGGAGATAGAAGCATTATAAGTTTAGGCCTAATTGTAGTTGAAGTTACGAAACCAGAGAAAACTTGAGTTGCAACGCAAAGAGTTTTATAACCTTGTGCTCTCAACTGAGATAAAAAGATAGGAATTTAGTTTACTTTTTCTTTTTACGCATAATCAGCAAAAGAGGGAGCTTCCCCTCCTAATTTGAAGAGTAGTCTAAGTGTGCATAGCTGTCTGTTTCCAATCCACACACCAGAGGCGCTCATTGCAATGCCAACAGTTTTCAGGTGCCCATCGTGGGGCACGAGGCATAAAACTTAAAAAAAAACCTAAATGGTTTAAGACATGGGAATGATCATTTGGTGTCCTACTTCTCTAATCCAACAACTAGATCTTACTCCGATTATCATTTAGCCAAATTTCATACTTATTGAAGGAGAGCAAACGGACATCATCAGTAGTTTGAGGAGTTTCATATATGAGAAAAGAGAAGATCCTGCTCAGTGGAGAAACATGGCTACTACTTTGGACGAAGAAGAAGATAAGGTTGATCTTGAAGCCAAAAGGCTAGTTTTACCACCTCCTGCGTGGCCCTGGCTTACCAAGTTTATACAAGGAGGAGAACAAATCATCTCTTCAAAGAAGCAAACGTCGGAGAAGCATCTGACACAGATCCATTCTTTCAAGAGGTTCCTGAACATTTCCAAGAAGAACCTGAAGATCCCCCAACCCAACCCAACCAAAAGCAATGGGCGACAACAACAACAATCACAATGGCGATGGCCACAATTGTAGAAATCCAATATGTCCACCCCTATTGCCTTGGGATGATAACATTAGGCCATTGGCCTTGCAAGGACATCATGAACTGCCTAAAGGTTCAAGAAAGCATTTCTCGAGATTTCACGGCGACGTGGCTCAACTCCTTGATGAGCACATTTCTGCATTCACATTAGCTTGCTTCGTTTTGCATGTACCGCATGAAGATATCGCCGTACATCTCTTTGTAGAGATTCTTGAGGCAAATGTTGCCGACTGGTTTCATCATTTGGAACTAGGCATCATTACAAGCTGGGCAGTCATGAGCGAGAAGTTCTTGGCCAGATTCAAGCTTACAAAAGATATCCATTGGCTATTTGCTCAACTTTCCAATTGAAAGATAGAGTCAAACGAACCTATGAGAGAGTTTGTGGCAAGGTTTAACCGCCTGGTCATACGTCTTTCTCATACGCTTGATCCATCATCGGAGATTTTGTTGAGCAGCTTCATCAACACTCTTCCATCATAAATAACATTTTTCTTGAAATCAGCTCATGAAACAAAATTACCAATTGCACAAGAAAGAGCTATTGAGATTGAGGACAACATGATCACATCTGAGAAGATGAAGACTGACGTTATTAGGCCCCTTGTTCAAGCATCGGCAGATCCATATGTACAAAAGGTAGCTAATGAGGTGACTATCCGCAAAAGACAGTCACCTAATCAAGGGCAGCAAGCATTGCCCGCACCACCACCATATCAACCTTAACAACCATACCAGCTGAAGAGGAACAACTTTCAACCTTTCAAGAACTACAAGCTGAGATTTCTAGGACCTCCACCAAGACAATCAGTAGAGGCTGAGAAATCTACTGTGTTTTGCTCCTTCCATGAGATTGATGCACACACCAGTTCCATGTGTCCTGAGAATTTGAGGATGAATCAAATCATGGGATACATTGAAGCTGCACCAAGTTTGAGTTTTGTACCTTCACCAAGTTCGAACATTGTCTTACCACAAACGGACAACTTCGATGGTGACTCCGCAATGGGATACTTTGATAGTGAACTCGTAAATCAAGAAGAAGAAGCATACCATTAGTATTCTCTCGCGGTAAATCACGAGAATTTTTCAACACTTGTGTTCACACGTGCTCAACACTTCAAGGCACAAAAGGAAGAAAAGGATAGACGAAAATCAAAAGAAAAGGATAAAGAAGTGCCTTCCACTTCTAATCCAAAGCCTTCACATGAGAATCCTAAAGCAGTTGCTCAAGATCCATCTTCCACAAACATTGACATTGTGGATTCCATGATGAAGATGAAGGTACAAATCTCTCAACTGGAATATTTTCAAGACCATCCAGAATAGCTGGATTGGATTCTCAAGGTTGTAAAGAAGCAGTTGGCATTCAACCCACATTGCTTGAGTCATCCATACTAGTGGAAGAGAAGCGAAAGCCTTTCTATATATCTTTGTATATAGGAGGATTCAAACTCAACAATTGCATAATAGACTTAGGAGCCTCGAACAATGTCATGCCTTTATAGGTCATGAACGCATTGGGACTTTCGTGCACCAAGACTCATGACAAGTGTTATTCACTTGAATCTAAGTCAGTGTTGCTGGTCAGCCAATTAAAAGACGCACAAGTAAGGCTAGCATCTTGTCCAGAAAAGAAAATCATGATGACCATTCTAGTAGCTGATATTCCAACCAGCTATGGGATATTGCTGAGTAGAAGCTTCTGCAAGGATCTCAGAGGAGAAATTCAATTGGATTGGTTGTTCGCGACAATTCCGTTGAAGAAATGCAATTTCAAGTTGGAGCCAAAGGCGAAATCTAGATTCATGGTGGTGAAATCCCAAGATCTCGAAGCGCAAGTGCTGTATCAAGAAACAGGTCTTGGAACTTATGCCATGTTGTTCAAAGTAACTGAAGAAAGACAAACAGTTGCATGTTCTACAAACACATCAAAAGAAGATTGAAAGATGTGGACTATGCAGTTTGATGGAAGTTGCTCGACATCAGGTTCAGAAGTGAGAGTTATCATAATCTCTCCCGAGGGTTGTTTATACCCATTTGCGTACCACTTGTAGTTTGAATGCACAAACAATACGACGGAGTATGAGGCGCTCAGACTAGGTCTCAAAAATGCAAGGGATATGGGTATTAAATTACTCAACGTCGAAGGTGATGTAGAACTGATTATCAAGTAGATCAGAGATTGTTTGCAAGTAAGATAAAATCGCCTTTGGTCTTATAGAAAAATGTTGTGGAATGCTATCGACTGGTTCGAAGCATTCGACATAAAGTTCATTCCACGCAAGCACAATTGCAGAGTAGATGCCCTTGCAGTATCAACAACTCTCTTCATGCCCCATTCAAACATTTGTCAAAATGCTTTCGCTATTTTGCCCGTATACAGGCCAGCTGTTCCCGACAATTGCGGCAATTGGCAAGTCTTCAATGATGATGATCACATCGAACAATTCCTCGGCATGGAGGACAATTACAACGAACTATTCTTTGTAGGTAGTGCTTCTCCCTTTAGAGAATCCATAGCAGAAGATTTTGAAGCAACAAAATTGAGCATCGTTGAATTGAGAGGCAATAATATTCCCAAGGGTCTAGTATCCTTGGAGGATACATTTGATAGAAACGATAGACACGTCCAAGATCAGAGGAACTCAACTAATAAAAACTCCATAGAATATTTTTAAGTGAACATTGGTACTGAAGACAAGCCTCAACTTGTTAATTTGGGCAAGTGTTGTACTACAGAGGAAAGCGAAAGTTTCATCTTCTTATTCAAATAATATAGAGATGTGTTTGCCTGGTCATATGAAGATCTTAAAGTCTTCACGTCTAGAGAATTGCCTCACACAATTCCACTCAAGCTTGATGTCAAGCCATTCAAACAGAAGTAAAGACACTACAATCCGCGCATCCAAGATACATGTGCCTATGCAAGGGACTTGATTGGATCCTTTTTAAACTTTATTTACTCTCATATAAGCACAGACTTCATGTTCTCGCTCACATGTGATGGTGGAAATTGGAACTTGGAATTTACTTCTTTTAGTTGTGCACCTTTGTTTATTTTTCTCTATCACTAAGGCATATACCTCAATATGCATTCTCTTTGTACAAGTTTGAAAATCAAAACCTCTCACAAAGGTGTGCAGCTCACACTACATCTTAGCTTTGATTCTGCTTTACTTCAGGTGTGCACTTCTACATAGAAAATAACCTTGAAATTTCCCTTATATCAATGCAAACTTGTCAATGGTATTCATACCTTGACTTTGCATTTCCTTTAGGTGTACCCCTTATAACTGATTTCGACACTTCTATTTTGGCCCCATGAGGTGTGCTCCTTAGAACTACACTTTAGAAACTATTCAATTTGAAACTAGGCATACTTCACTTAGGTGCACACTTATGAATTTAACTTAGATTTCATTTTTCCCCCTCATAGGTGCAAGCCTGTGTACTATACTTCAGCTTTTGATAATCTTCAATGCAGGGGTGCACTTGACAACTGTGCTTTGCAGATTTCATGATTTTGAAGGTCTGATTGCCAAAGGAGTGCACCTTACAAGCATCTTTCTGTTTGCTTTATTCATGCACACCCTTCATAAGGTTTTAGCTTCCTTTAACTTGAAACATGCTTACCTTCTATTAGGTGCATATTTGTACACCTGCCTGAGCAAATTTCTTCAACAGCAACCTCTCCTTCACCATGACGAGTGATTTGAAAATCTTAGTTCCATAATCTTGTGAAGATAAAAACAGAACAACAAAGATGGAAACAACATGACCTGCTCTTGAGAAAATGATAGATTTTAGCTTGAAGCTTGACACTATGAAAATTTCATGTGTACAACAATGTGTTCCTAGAATTCTTACGCAAGGAATACAGTTTGGTTTTTAATTTCAACACCAAAGCAACTAGAATGCTCCCTGTTTTTGTAAAGCAGTTTATTCTTCACACTGATCTTATGAAGTGTAAATGGCATGCTAAATAAAGATGTTGTTTACCAGAAGCTCTCTGTGTAATATCTTGTGTACATTCCCCTCTATGATGCTCTTTATGCAATTTTCTGCTCGCTTTCTTCAAATATGGAGTTATGCATTCTACCCACATTCACTACAGTGCATTCATCTCTATTTCTTTTCTTGTATAAACAAATACGCCATTACTCTATGAATGCCATTTAAATGTGCCAATCAAAGAATGATAATGTCATCTGAATTTTTATTAGAATGATTTACAAATGCTTTCCATCGTTTGAATTGACACTTCATGAGTTGTTTTATGGTCTTAGTGTTTTCTGAGGTCCGATTTGTAATTACACAGAAGTAAAATATCTAAATGTGGTTTTAATGTCTTTCTTTCAGTTTGTGAAGTAGATCTATTTTAAGGGAAGAACATGATGTGTGAAATGGTTGTTATTGCAGAGTTTAAGTTTTATCCTGTTCTGTTGAAGTAATATTATATAAGGAAGGCGGTTATATTGTTAGAGTGTCAATTATGCATGTCTTTTCCATCTCACAGAAATGTCAATGAAAGTGTTGATCTATGTTTCTATGAAATTTGGGCAAATGGGTGCTAGTTGGGTATCTTTTCTTGTTGTTTCGAGTATTTATGGTGAAATGGGGCATCCCCTTAGTTGTTGTGCGATCCCTGGCTTTGCATAAAATGGAGGGGTTACATTGTGGACTGCCTTGTTATGTAGAGGTTTCTTCCTCTTTCTGGAAGAATATGAACTACTAACTAGAACCATTGTCACCTATTCTTTCAAGTTGAAGCATTTCAAGAGGAGGGGAAATGCTTTATGCCCCTTTTTTAGTATAATATAATTGATAAATATTGGGGAAAGTCCTCAGAACTTATACATAATTGTTAAAAAGTATTGGGAAGGACATCCTTATGTTGATTGAGAAGTTTTCATTACTGATTACACTTTGTCTTGCCACAAAGTTTTTCTTTCAAAGAACAGGAATCCTTTAGTTTTCAATTATCAGTACTGATCATGTTTGAAGAAGCTAATATATTTGTTATTATATTTGAAATTTGAATTTATTGATAACTTAAAATCTTCCTTCTGATAATTTGGAACATCCTTGCTATTTGCAGGCATATATTGAACAGTTGATTTATCCTGTGCAAAAGGATCTTAAACAATGGACTTCTAATGTTCGTCTAGGTGCTGCACGTGTGTTGTATGCGTTGCTGGTTTGTTGACAAGACATTCCTACAAATTAGTTATTTGGTCAAATGTTTCCATTATAGTGTTTTAGTGATGCACTCTAGGTTGCAAAATTGGCAGTAGGTTACAGTAGACTTCGGATATTTCATAGATACATGTATTTTATGGAAAGGATATAATCGATGATTGTGAAAATGATCCTTTTTATTTCTTGGATGACATTTTGTACAGCAATAGCTGCAGTCTTACTTATTTTTTTCAAATTCTAAACTTGTAGATTCTAGCAGAAGAAAGGGTGGCAGATTATCTAGACACTTTAGTGCCTTGTCTTCGCAGGTTATCTTCATTGATTTCACATACTTTTAAAATTTAAAGTAGTACTCTTAGCTGTCTCACTTTCCTAGATCCTTTTCATAGTGATTATGCCTCAATTTATGCCCTGGATATTTGTTTGCAGTGCTGTCAGCGATGATAATTTAGCTGTTGCACAACATGCCATCAATGCTCTACACGTTTTGGGGTACCATGTTCTGCCTGATTATTGGCTGCCACTGGTGCTAGAACAAGTCCTACCTTTGCAGATGTCACAGGCACAGGTCTGAATATACTAAATAAGGAACTACTATGATGCTACTTATCTGGGCAGTTAGATTATTGTTCTTGTTTATTATACTGCCTGGGCCATATTTGTTCTCTATTTTATCAGTCACCTTTTCAGTGTTTTCCTTTAAAAAGATGCAATTGATTTATTTACTCTGTTGTGACTTTACCACTTGAACTTTATATCACCCTTTAAGTAATATAAGACTTATTTTACATCATATCCAGGTGGCCAATGGGCTTGTTGTACTTGCGGGCCTACTATATGGAATGCCTAGTCATGCCATGAAGGAAAGCACCGTTATGAAGGTGGGTTATCTTTACATCTCTATATTGTTTATGGCATTGACTGCAAATGATTTACCTTCTATTGTTTATCCTAATGTAATATTTTGTGTCTGTATTGCACTTATAGCAACCAAAAAATCAAAGAAAGAAACAACAGATTTTCGGCACTTTTTGTTTAGTCCAACTAAGAATACCACTTTTACTGGTGGTATGCCAATACATTTATTTTTGAGGTATGCTCAAAGTTTAGTCCATCTGCTTCAACCTAATCCTTCAGTCACATCTTACCATCATACGAGCCCTATATTTTTCCCTTTATGTTGAAAAGACAAGAAAATGGAAAAGGAAAGTGTAGAATAAGTTAAATTCATTAGTGATAAAATTGAATAGAAGATTATAAGAAACTCTACAATAGAAAGAAAGAAAAAGAAGAAATTAAATTAATTCCCACAAATTACCAAAAGGAGGTTAATGGGACTCAAAATGTAAAATATGTTTTAAGAGAGAAATACAAGGGTAAAATGACCCTAGGTTATAAAATGTAACCAAACACAAGTGGGAGATGAACAAAGCAAGGGGTGTAAACTGGAAGTGGGCAAACCTTGATGTGTAAGATGTAGTGCATTATTAGTAGATTTATGAGGGAAGTACCTTGAAAGAAAGATGGAGTGAACAGAAAATAATTGGAGTGCAAGCTGGAAATCATGAAAGAAGATCAATGCCAACATTCATGTTTTCAGTAAGGATTGAACTTGCAGAATCAACAAAATTGCCTTCCATAACCAGCAAAGGGGCCAAGTAGGATTTGAGAATGAACATAGAGGAATGTCCAAGGCTGATGGTCATGGGGCGAAGCTGGAAAATACTTGAAGTTGAGAACTACCTCTAGAGACTTTCCTAACATCCAAGGCCAATGAATCTTTTGGACCTTGTTAGGACTTGCAAAATTTTAGGGTTTATATGAATAATTTTGATTATTTCTTGCCTTAAAACTTTGGTGCTAAATTGCTTTTACAGCCATGTCACTTTATTTTATTTTTGCTCGGTGACTTGCTCACCCCGTTCTTGTTTCCTTAAGTTATCCTCACGAGTCCTTATGATTGTTCATTGATTGGCCCCTTTTCCTATTAACCGATAGTAGCCAATTAACATGCGTGCTATTAAAATGACTTAAGTTACTTCTATTGTGTGTTGGTTGGTGGTCCCCACTTTGTTCCTTGTTGGCACCACATGTCTCTTTCTTATTGCATTGCCCGTTTCGTTATGCATCATGTGTTCTTATTTTGTGTGATCGTTGTAGTTGCAACCACATGCTCTATTGCCATGTGTCATTGTTAGTGCTTGGTTACGCACCGACTATATGACACGATGGTCCTAAATGGCTGCTCCTCATTGGTGTCGCACCGTTTTTGTCCATCGCACATGCTTAAAGTTCTAAATGGTTGAAACCACGATGCCACGATATTGCGACACATGTCTGTCATATCATGGGCCTGGTCTTTCTCTTTGCTTCTTTGAAGTAGCTGTGTGTTGAGTCATCTCCATGAGATATTTTATTACGTGTCCACTCCATATCGCGGGATGTTAAAGGAAGTGCCCATTGAGGTTGCAACAATGTAGAATTGTGACACCTGTCCTTGTCAATGCCATAAAGGTCTAAGTGTCCATTTTTGCCATCTATTTGTCAACTCCTCATTGGTCCGAATTCTTGGCATCATGCAGTTTTATTTAAAGAATGTTTGAATAAAACAAAAGGTTGTGACCATCATGGATCTTGCCCGTGCCATCCAAAGATCAAAGGCTAATATTCAAAGCGAGAAACAGCTAGCTGTGAACACTCTGTTCACATGTATGAGCATTAATGGGAAAATTGATTGATAACTGTTGGATTTTCCTTGATTTTTTCATCAAAAGGAATTCATATGAGTTTGTTGGCATCTCATAATTCAGCTAAGGTGAAGAATTTGTACAATTCAAAGCTTTCCAGTGTCTTAGAAGTGAAATTAGGTTCCAAGCGTTCCACATGTAAGTCATAGAAATCTCACCCTAATTTACAAAATTGTGGCTTAAATTGAACGTTCTAGCATTGTCAGGGTTTTGTTACTGTGTTGAATGAAAAATCTAGGGTCTTACTTGTCCTATTTTTCAGAAGCCTAGCCATTTTCCAAAACCCTAGATTTTCTAAAAAACCCTACACGATGAGTCAAACTAGTGCCCAACCCGTAAAGTCAAGAAGGGGTTTGGATGAAGACTTAATGATTCAACTCCTAGGGTCTTCACAAAAGGCAATGCATGCTCAAGGGTTTGGCATTTTAACAGACAAGTTGATAGATAATGTTAGAGATTGCTGGGATGCTACTATGTCTAGTATTGGGTGGTCACTTTTTGAGCATTGGTATAAGAGGAAATATTCCAAAATTCCCGTTTCTGATGTCAGGAAAGACCTTGGGAAATTAATATTTCCAAAGGTATTTGTAGATGTGGATTACATCAAAATTGTTGTACATAGGTATGATGCTAATGCTAGAGCCATTATAGCTAGTAATGGTGGTGGATTGATCAGAATTGATAAAGAATATATATTAGAGGCTTTTTGTCTAAACTTAGCAGCAAACAAGCCCATAGACTTCAATGCCTTAGCTAAGGAGTATCACAATGATAAAAACAATTATAGAGTGAATTGGCTCCCAATTCATAGAATGTTTTGTAAATCAAATTTTGAGATACCTAGGAGCTACTTCTGACATATTGCCTAAGGAAATCATGGATGTTATGAGGCCAAACGGTAGGGTACCTGAATCGGGGATCCAACGTAATTGGGGAGATTGGTATCTCGATTCTAACACCACTATAATAAGGATATGTGGGTCTCTAGTCAGACCCCATATTTTTCCAAGAACTGTACCTAAAAGATTGGTCTATTTGGAAATGATTTGGCAACTAAATGAATCTGAAAAGATTCATTTGAGGAATCACAAGAAGGGATCCTTCTTCCCTACTTCTATCAAATTCTTAGATTTCATCATCACCAGCAAGGAGGGGTTAGAGGCATTATACCCCACAATGTAGGCTTACAAGATGGACCTAGAGGGCTTCATCAACCAAATCAGAATAGGTGCCAAAAGGTCAATTTTTTATCACAAAGTTTTGTATGAGGAGGATGTTTTGAGAAATTGCCTATTTGACAAAGAATTGAAGGCAAGAAAAGAAAAATGGGATACGGTGATGAAAGGTGAGGAGCAGAAAAGAAAGAAAGCCGTAATTATCCAAGAGCATAGCATGATATTGAGGACCCTATTGACAAAATTAGGGCTATAATGGATAATGTTGAAACTTTTGCTTGCAAGCCTTCAGTCATACCAGAGAAGAAACTAGAAGAAAGGCCACAACATGAGGAGGACCCAGAGAAAATTGCAGAGATCTATAGGCCAAGGGAAAAGGCCAAAATGCCCATGGCAGCTCAACAAATGCAGGAGGAACTTGCGAGATCAAGTGCACCTTCTCCTAAGCAACCAAAAAAAAAATATAAAAGTTGTGCAACCATTAGTTGCATACTCTGCTGACATACCAAAATCAGAGGAGATTGGGAAAATGTAATTGGAGAAGAAGAGGTAAATCAGATTATCCCATCACCTCAGAGAGTGCAGATTCTGGATATACCTATGGACAGATTGACCATTAATGATAGAGGTAGAGAGCACGAGACAAATGACATTAGAGCCTTGGCATGTACCTAATTCATGTCTGATAATCAATTCATCAAATCTAAAGCATTCAAGGACTACTTGATAAGATTGAAAAGAGAAGAATTCCAAAGCAAATTTAGCCAGGAACCCTAGTTTCCCCACGATCTCACGCCGGCCCGAGTTTAGGAAGAGTTTTGAAGGTTTTTGGTTTTTTTGCAATTTTTGAGTTTTTGAACAATAAATGAATGGTACGGCTTTGCTTGAAAATAATAATAAATTCTACAAAAATGATCTAGCTCTTGGAAATGGTGAAAAAGGATGCTAGTGTATTTATTTCACTTCTGGAGCAGTTACAATAGATTTTCTATTACATGCAATAAATAAAGCAATGGATTTTCAATATTTAAAGAACCTGGTAAAAACAGCGATCTGATCTGGTAACTTGATTGTACGGCTGCCAATAAGATGTTCTCCCTCTCTCCAAGGCTTGCACACTGATCCAGGGATGTAGGCGCCTCCAGAATGGAAGACAAAAGACCAAGATGTAAGGCGTTTCTCCTTCAAGCTCAAGGACGGCTCAAGAAGACATGGTACGGCCTGCAGTAAGTACGGCCAGGTACAGCAGCATTTATGATTTGTACGGCCTCCTCAAAATCAATGTCTAAGTCTCTGTAAATGGTACGCCCAGGTAAATAGATGCTTTCTGAATGATAAAATATGCTGAAGCTCTGTAGATGAATTAACTCTGAAGATCAACGATTTCCTCTGAGTGAGAAAACCTCTGCTGGCAATAAATCAAGTGATATTTCACACCCTCTGAATTGCTTCCGGAGTGGAGATGGCTCGTTCCCCAAGGAATTGAACTTGAAACCCTAAAGTCTCTTTTCGGATCCATTTGGAAGTCAGTTCTCAAAATTCAATAATCCGCGAAAGGCTCAAAACCAAGGCAAATCTCTATGTAATATGTGAAAAGTGCGATTTCCTTAAAGATAGGGTTTTATTAAAATATTGACTTTTAATTCTTTTATCATCTCAATAGTCTCAGTCAAATATTTTAATATTATTTTAAATGTCCATTTGGCCCCTTCTGATGATGGCGCACCCCTCAAGAGAAAATCACTTAAGTTATAATATAACATTATAACTTTATTAAATAATTAATATTTAATCAATAAGAATTAAATATTAATATCTTCCTGGAATTACTCATCACGATTAAACGTCCCGTCGAAGTTGTGAACGAGTGATTACGAGCGGCTGCCAATCTCATCTTGCTAAAATAGCGAGGGGTCCCACCCGGCTACTTTGCCGAGCTGCTAAAAATAGCAATTACACCCAAAAGTCTGGAGTAGAGCCCAAAAGCGAAGACTAACGATCAAGCTACGCTAGCGGAAATTTGACCAAACTCAGAAGTGACCCTCTATCCAGGTCCATCGGTGACCTCTGAGGGTGGAGTGTGATAGGCCAATCTGTACCTCAGAGAGATGTCAGCGAGAAGAGGACATGACAAAATTACACAAGGCCAAAGGAGAGGCAAGCCCATCCCAGATGGAGGGAATCACCAAACAAATCATGCTAGAGGTGGATCTTGGAATTGCAAACACCACTCTAGATGAGGGAAGAAAGATTGTCCAAGATAATGGTTTGCTCTTACACCCTGAATGGGATATTGCTTTGGCAATAGCATTGGATACTATCAAAAGACAGGATTAGGAAGCCTTCCTTACAGAGGAACAAGTAGAACAAGCTTATTTTGGTTCTTGTTTTAGCACAAGGTATGAAACTCTGGCCATTTGGGTCATGGCTCCAGCAACCAACAAGCCACAAGTAGCAGGGAAAATAAGGGACTTGACTGGGAGCACGATTGTCAAAAGATTATTTGACACCTCTGCTCCTCAAGATGCTTCCCTTGCTGCTACTTTGTTCAGTGAGGCTGCTACTAAAAAATTGCAAGCTGATTATAAAAAATTACAGGCAGAACATTTGAGGCTAATGCAAGAATATAATAAGATACAATCCCTGCTGGATTCCCCTCATGTTGCTGATACTCCTAGTGTCACCACCCCATAGAGCTGAACAGGTGTACCAGTGCAGGACAAGGATGCTTTGTCCTTAAATATTAAGGAGCTGGATGAACAATTAAAAAAAGCAAAAGAGGACAGAATAAAGTGGGTGATTGACATGGTAGATGACCTCATTGGTCATAGATTGTCCAAAATTGTTAATAGATTTGAGGAACTTGGGAGGGGTACAACAATTTAAAGAATGCATATATTAGATACTTGCAGCATCAAGACATCTTGAAGGACATTTTAAGCAAGTGGATTCCCAAGGTACCATCAATTCAACAGGTCTACAAGTGCTCTAGATTTGACCCAAATGTCGTAGAGGGGTTTGTGGGTATAAATGTAGTTGCTAATCTACTATGAGAAATTGTGTCCTATCAACCAAAACTAGACCAACAACTCAAGGGTAAATTGACGATGTTGGAGAACATTGAGAAGCGGATTATGCCAAACATCTTGGATGCCATTGGAATAACTAAGCCACAAAGTCATTGGAAAGGTGAATTTGGCACAATCATCCCTTCTTTATGTTCATTCATTTGTGCAAGTCGAGAACCTGATTCCTCATTGCTAAATAGCACAATGGATGAGCTCATAGGGCTAGAATTTAGCCTGGACAGTTTTAACAAGGATGCCAAAGCAATATTGGATGCTAGATATAATGCACACTTAGATAAAATTTCTAAAGTGCTAGCATTCCAATGGTCATTAGAGAGAATTTTGGCTTCCTAGTTAGAAAAGTATAATGAATAAGCATTGAGTTGCTTTTCAATCAGTCATCAGGTTTCAATGACAACATCCTAGTCAGATATATGACAAGACAGATGACAGTTTTGGCTTTCACAACATTTTGGAGGAGTTCTACTTCTCAACATTTGGTTTCAGCTTTTTTACTTCTAGTGGTCCTTATAGGTTTCAGTTCCGAGCTTTCAACAACTTTAGCATCTTCTCTAGGCAGTTAGCTAGACAGTATTCTTTTAATGGGTTTTGTTCCCATTTATTTATTTATTTTCCTGAATCTCATTACTAGGTGTGCCTTAGCTTCCAGGTGTGTGCCTTTTAACTATCATTTTGAAGTTCAAAATCTTTAGTTTCACCTTTCAGGAGCGTGTATCTATATTGCACTTCTAATTTCTGGACCTATTTTTGACATGTTCCATGCTTCTTTAACTGTTGTGCCTTACACCATTGACTTGCACATGTGTGTATAATGATATTGAATTAACTCCATTGTCAAGCACATTTGGCTTCCTTGGTGTGCACCTCAATACATTGAGTTGCATTTGAAAACCAACATGTTTTGTTTAGGTGTGTGTCTGATTCTAGGCTGACACTTTCGAATGGTGTTTAAGTTTTTTCCTTTTGCATAGTCAAGTGCACCCATGGGCTCTAGTTTTTATCAAACTTCTCTTTTGAGAACTTCATTGCTCTAATTCAGAATGCTCAATTCTACAATCTTGGGAAGATGAGAAAAAGACAAAGGATGACAAGATAGAACAAACAAGATGAGTCCTAAAGGCTTTGCCCTTTAAACTAGTTGAAATTTACAATACAATTTTTTTGTATGCATACAATAGTATCTCAATGGATATACTATGAAACACAATTTTGGGGTAATGTGACATAAATAACATGTGTCATGGTCAAACATGGCTTATTGCATAGTCCAAATAATAGCAATCTAAACTGAACCAAGGGAAAAGCATCTTGAAACCTTTAGAGGATGAAGTGCCCCTGCTTCCTGTCTTAGAGGGCTTTTT
Organism: Sequoia sempervirens; assembly: GCA_007258455.2. Classification (NCBI taxonomy): domain Eukaryota; kingdom Viridiplantae; phylum Streptophyta; class Pinopsida; order Cupressales; family Cupressaceae; genus Sequoia; species Sequoia sempervirens. The sequence goes on along the minus strand of VDFB02142545.1, from coordinate 9,004 downwards.
GCAACTCGTGAAATAGGCTAAATACCTGGAAAGAAGGTGGTAAATAGACTGGCCAGATTGAACACTAAGGTAGATGGAAACCCTTGAATACCCAGTAGGCCAAATTCTTGTGATTCACTAGATTCTGAATAGTAGTGAAATTTGGGCGTTTACCTATTTAGCTTCTTGTTGCTTATGTATACATTTTTCAGCACAATAAAGTGGATTATTTTTTTGCATGAATTTTTCCTTTTAAGTTCTGATTATGTCTGTGTGTTCTGTGCTCTGACATTATTAAGAGGTTGAGGGTTAACTGACTCTCAAGCATCCCATCAACTTCTCAAGTGAACAGAGTCTGAAAAATGAAAGCTTAAGACTAAGATCATAAGGTGCACCAACAAGTTATCTTTTAAACAGCACAGAAAATGTGTTCAGAGCCTTATAAAAGACCACAATAAAGAGAGGGAACCTCCAGCTTCTGTCAATGGGCTTCTGGATATGGTGGATGCTAAACTCTTTCCTCTGAGCTGGTTCTTAGACGGCCCCATCTGTGTGTGATTACTTCAGAATGTCTTCAAGCACAGACAACATGGGTGTTTGTCCACCAGTTTACAACCTATTGAACTTACAGGAACCTTGGATACCATGACTGTTCACATTGAGAAACACTCTCTTTGTTGCATCACTTGGAACTTTCATATATTGACCCCTGCCACAGATGGATCTAGTGGAGCTCCACTTGCCAGTTTTTAAATCAATCTTGTTTTTTGTTTTCTTCCTAGTCATGTGGTTCTAGATGAACTTATTCAATTTTGGTCCAGCTCAGTACTTCTGTTTATCTTTTTTAGATGAAAATCAGTATATGCATTTTAAGTTCATGTTTATGGCTTGCTTCTTATTTATCTTTCCTTGCTATAAAAATACTCTTGGTAGAAGCTTGTCTAATAGTGCCATTGATGGCTGTTTTTGTAACTTTTTCAAATTAACTTAATGAATACTTTATGTTACTGGTTAGAAAATTTGATGTTTATTGTCCATAGGTATTAGATAAATGTTTGCCTGCTCCTGCTGTGATCTGATATTTTTGATCTCTTGCCTTTGTCATTCTTATATAAGGTAGGTAGATTAGTGGATTGGCAGGTTCAGGTTTATAATCGAGTTCGGTCATATGTTCAAAATGCAAGGGTAGAAAATTTGAACAGTGTATAAGATAAATGGGCTTCTACAAGGGGTCTCAAACACTAATTAGCATCTGGCTTTGGCCATGACCTGAAAAAAACCATTAGCAATCATTTCCAATGTGGTAGTACCTCAGGCTTATACAAACTTGTAAGGTTTGAATTATTACAAGCTTTCTTAAAAGGTTGAAAACTTGAAACCCAAAGATGTACAAATTTGAACTATATATAAGATAATTGAAAAACATTTCCCCTTGTGGATATGCCAAATTGGTGTCTAGCTTTGCCATGACCTAAACAACAACCTTGACTTTTATTGGCATGGGGATATTGAAATCATTTTTTTATACATACTGTGGTTATGCTTTATTGTTCAATCTGGTATACTTCACTCTATTATATATGATGGGGGATATGATTTATATCCTAATCTAGATACAGAATTGCCATAGAGACATAGTTTTGTTATTTTAGAAATCATTGTTGTATATTGATTTCATTTTCAAGTATGAGCATTAAAATTCTTGAATTTAATGTTGTGAGGGCTATAAACATGGGTATTCAGTATTGTCGATATTCTCTTTAAATGCAACAGTTTTTTAAGTTAGAAAAAATCTTATTGTAAATATATTCTCTGAAGTTTCGTAGATACATTGATCTACAGGAACTCTTAGTGAAGTGTCTCACTGTTTGGAAAAGCAAGCAAGTTGAATTTGAAATTCCTCTTGGTCTGACATTCAATATTAAGAGTCAAACTTTCTATAGATATAATGCTATTTTATTATATTAACTCAGGTTGTAGTTCCTTTTTAAATAGAACTTGCACCATCGATTGAGCAGACCAAAAAATCAGCATGCATGTAAATTTAGTATGTTTCTATCAATGCAGGTAACTAAACAGCTCTATGATGCAAACTTGGGATTCAGTGATTATCCTGCAATAAGACAGCAGGTAAAAAATTAAAGCAAGCAACTGGGACTTGTTTTACTCAATTATCTGACACCTTCTGTACCCACACAAATTAACTTATTATATTTGCTTGCATATAACTGCATGTAATGAACTAGTTGCTCTTTGAATATTTTCTATGATAATTAGCAGTTACTTGCAGTATTGGAAAATCTGATAGATAAAGGAGGAGTATTATGCCAGTCTTCTTCTTTGGAAATATCTCTGCTCTTGCTTCAGGTCTGTACTTTTAACCTTCAACTTACTGAACATATTTAGAGGATATATTTCATAGCATTTGGCATGGTTATTGCAAAGAGTTATATGGGGGATGGGCACGCCTTAAATAATTTGGCTTAAATAGTTTCCATCTGTTGGAAATGCTGACAGAATTTCTCTAGGAAAATGTTAAAACAATGTGTTCCATCATAATTTCAAGGGTGTCTTTGAAGAGCGTAAACCTTAAAAATTAATTTTTGTGAATGCTAATAATTTATTGGGAAAGAAATGAATTGTTTAAGAGTTAGGTGAAACTTCTGGGTTTATTATTCTCATATTTTGTAGGAGGTGAAATCACATGTCAATTATTTCATATGAGAATGTTCTTTGTTATGAAATTACTCATAAGTCATTTAAGAGGATGAGCAAGAAGTTGTACTATTTTATGCCTCTCCTTGATTAGCAAATTTACCAAATACAATTTGATCCACCTTTTTGGGTAGTTTGCACTTTGTAAATGTGCACAAAACTTGGTCTGTTTGCTCATAGATTCTTCATTTTGTATTAGAATTGGATATATCTGTTGATTTTTCATTTGGAGTTACTACAGTCTTTTGTAACCATTGCCATTACTTATGTTCTCAGCTTCAGTGTTCAGAGGGTGATAGTAAAACACATCAGCTTGCTATCACAATGTTTAATAATTTTGCATGGGTGATTGGACTAAATTCTGGAAAAGACTTATATGCAAAGCATATGGAATCAATTATTGAAGTTACTATAAGTGGGCATTCAGAATGGACTGGAACTTCATCTGGAGCCATCCTTTTTCAAACATTTCTTGAGAATGCTGGAAGTTGTGTAAGAGTCCAACTTGTTTTAACTAATTCTTGCCTTACAAATTTCCAGTGGTATCTTCTTTTTATTTGCTAAACTTAACCATTTCAATTGACAAATTTTTCTTTTTTTTGTAACGAACAGGTGGGTCCTTATTTGGAGACATTGCTTCCTGTATTTACTGATTGCTTGAATGCAGAGAGGGATCCTCTTCTTCGTTTAAAGCTTGTACCAGTAAGTTTTAATAAACATTCTCTAATTTTGAAATTGAATTAACAAATCATAGGAACTCCTTAAAGATATTTGGTTGTTTCCACCAGTTGGATGGCTTTGTGTACATCTTTTAGAAATAATCTGAAGAATTGAAAGTAAATTATTCCACAATTTATATTATCCAGTAAATACAGGATTTTGTGTTTGAGAGGGCTCCCTCCTGCAGCCAATGTTGAGTAGAAATTAGTGGTTCACAGACTCTATTACTCTTTTGCCCTTTTCTATGATATAGAACTGACTTGAAAGACACACCACAATGAAGGATTTGGCAGATGGCACCACCACATTTTGCTGGCCAGTTACTGGATCGAACGAGATTGTCGTAGCATAAATTGAGGCATACATTGATGGTCTGGCATTGCTGACAATATGTTAACGGCCTTCCATCGATGGCCTCCATCGGCACCGATCACGTCTCATGGAGTTGAGGTTCACCACGACACCCCTGCGCCCAATCTCGCCGCTATTTGCTTCGCACAGTCGCCATCACCTACTCTATACAAGAAATCATTTATTAAATATTCTTATTATCATATAGGCAATATGCATACATATGTAAATAATGATTGCATAAAATATACACCCGAATATTGAATATATATGGTAATAGTGATCTGTTGTAATGAACTGCGCTGATTCCTTTTATTTTCTGGTTTGTATGTGTACTTCCCCTTAATCAATCTGTTCTCAATATTCAGAAGATATGGCTTAAAGAGAAACAACAGATTAGTTTCAATGGAATAATTACTAATATGGATTAATAATTGCTGCAAGCATCATTATTGCATAATCATATATGATCCATATTTTTATATATATGTGTGTGTGTGTGTTTAGATATATGTATTTGTACTTATATTTAACTTACTTCCCTTATTGATTTATCATTTATCTTCACCCATCTTCCTTTGGGCTATCTTCTTCCTCATACCTATCTCTTCTTCCAAATCTGAGTATATCATATTAATGCTTCTGCCTCTATATGAGTGCAGATCTTCTTCCTATTTATATATCTGCTCTTCTTATTCCCTTCTATTTTCCTTCTGAGTGCAGATATTTTCAATGCTATATTCCTTTTATATCTTTATTTTAATATGGAAGGATGCATCTCTTTAGAGGAGAGATATCCTTATGAATAGGTATGTCTCTTTGTTACCACTGCCTTTAACTAATTAATCGCTGCCTTCCTACTAATAAACTAAGCGCTGCCTTTTACTTATTAATCGTTGCATTTATTTGAATTAATCGCTGTTCCTTATTCGTTGCATTTAGAAGTTGCTCTCTCCTTAATAATCGCTGCATTTTGTCTTATCTCACACCTTTTTGTGAATAAGACAAACTTGAATTAGGACAAATTCTTTGTCTGAAATAATTTTTTCCTATATATATTAATCGCTGACTTGGAGGATTTTGATCACTTGTAAATTCTGGAAGGTATTTGCTGCAGGTATTAATTTTAAGTCTGTGAGAGCCACGTCTTCATGTTGGGGTCATGACAGATTTCCAAAAGGTGTGACAAATCCAGAATTTTGTATATTTTGAAAAGGAAAAAGATCAAAGAGAGTAGAAAATTAAAGCAGAAAAAAGGAGGAATATTTAGTGTCAGTGTTTGTTGAATATGGTATGTGGACCAGCATGCTCTATGCTTTATCTCTGTTAAATGATTAGAATTCAAAAATTCCAGGTCATTGGAAATGTGTTGAGGGCCCTAAACAAAAGAAACAAATTGTATTGATGGCCATGAATGGCCAAGGTATGTCAACAAGACTTGAAAGTGCAAGAAGTTATAATAGTGATGTGGAAGGATTTAAAAGAACCAAAATGATTTCAAACATAAAAGCACTGAAAAAATGTTACTAGAGGGGTGAATTCAAACTGAATAATTCCTGAGAAAATTGGAAAAGATAAAACCATATGGCCTGAAACAAAAACAAATAACTATGTAAGAAAAAGGCCACTCAAAGGAACATGCAGCCAATGGAGATTGAAGCTAGGACAAGTCTGTTAAATTTTGGAGCAAAAGAAGCATCAACATCATTGCTGTTCACTACCACAATTGGGCCGTTATAGAATTTGATAGTGTCCATAGGAGGAAGACCGTGGCTAAATGTTTGGCTGGATAACCCTAGGAGGAAGTAGGGTACTGCACCTAGAACCTCTCCAAACATCCACAATTGACAAATGGTGCTTTGTAAATCTGTTAGATCTACTTACATTTGGAGGTTTTTAATTTTCTTGATCACTTATATTTTTGCATTGTGTAATGTCCCCATTTTTGCGAGCATCAGTTATTGTTGGATTAGCCTATCATTTTGACCCTCGTAGGCTAATGGACTTGATTAGAGGGTCTTTAGGGGGTTATTACTTGGTCGATTGGCAACATTACTTCTCTCCAGTGCTTTGTTAGGTTTAGTATTTGGCTTTGACAGTGGGTTTTGAGCTCAAACTGATGCACTTACTATTTATAGTAAGTCACCTTGGCAGTGAGTCAGAGTTACTATTATTAGCAGGGCACTTGGTCATATGTGGATTTGTAGTGTTGACTTCAGTTTCAGTTGATATGGCGTAATTCTATGCATTTAATGAGTGATTAATATTTTAATGGCTTTTAAATGATATTTAATTATAAAAGTATATTATAAAGTTATTATTTAACTTTATAATGAGCGCGGCCATTTTAAAGTGAATGTGCAATTAATACTTCATAGAAAAGCACGCCATAACTGGGTGATATAATATAAAGTCAACAACAAAAGTTATTTGAGATATATTTAAATGATTAAAAAAAAACATTTTGGAGGGAATTGTTTGAGGAAGTATTTAAGGACTCAAAAGAAAATCGACCTCATCCATTATGAGTATTTGAATTTGTCTTTGTGAGTTCTGGGATGTGAGCTTGAGACCTAGGGTTTCAGCTGCTAGTCTCCATATCAGCATTGAAGAATGTGCCCTCTTTAGTGTTTATGCAATCTTGAGGTTGTGAGAGATCAGCCGAATCATTGCTTGAGAGTTTGCTTCATTCAGGAGTCATCATTGAGCAGATTTGTGAGATTCACATCAAGGGTTTCATCATCAGAAGCTTGTTTTCCGGGTATGAATGTTATCTCAATGTAATTTCATGATAATAAAAATCTCTGATATAATATATTATATTTGTGCTTCTGTATTTCTTGGTTCTGTAAATTTTTATGCATTCCTGGTGAATCTTTCAAAAAAAAATTCAAACCCTAGTCGATCAGCAACAATTAGCAGAGGTTAGAGACGGCAGGTCTCTTACACATTGGCCAGCATTCCCCAGCACGTTGAGAAATTTGCTAGGGAAAAATGTTATTGAAGTTGAATACATCTTTATATTTTGACAATTTTTCATTTTTAATTTTGTTAAAATATTGATCCAATTGGATTATTGAAATGCAACCCCAGTGATGCTGTGAAGTTGATTTTCATCACCTATGGTAATGCTCACTCATGCTTCATGGTTTGCTGTTCAAAATAAATGGTCCCCCTAAGTACTATCTAGGCTGACACAATTTTAGTCATCAAAGAAAAAATGATTATGAAGTTTTTGATTGGTGCTCATATATTGTTTGCCCATACTTGTACGGTTTCCTCAATAAAAAGCAGGACTCTTCTCATTCCTTATTCTCCTCAAATATAGTAATGACAAAAATGAGTTGGATGGCCTTCTGACTTCCATCCTTGTCAAAAACAAATAAAAATTATTTTATTTACAAAATTAAAGTATACTAAAAACAAACCAGTTATACTTTGGATCAATATTCCTAACTTACCCTCATGTAATCCAAAGTATATCTTCATATGTTGTTTCTTCTTTACTTTTTCTTTATTATATAAAATCCATCAAAATTCTTGAACTTGATTTGATCCAAAGGCTTTGTGAGCACTACCCATGTAATCCAAATCATGTCTTCACTTGTTTCTTCTTCAGTTTTGCTTTATTACACAAAATCCTTTGAATTTCTTGAAGTTGACTTGATCCAAAGGATTTCTCAATGCTACTTGTTTATTTATGGGCAGTAAATAGGATCTACTATCTTTTGTATTGTCAACATTCATAAATAGTATTACTTCACATCCATTGTTTTGTCTTTGCATGAAGTACAAGTTTCATTGCAATTTTGTTGGCACTTTGATTATCTACATTTAACATTGTAGGACCATTTTGACCATTCTGCAACTCCTCAAGAATCCTACAAAGATGTAGTACCTCTCTTGAAGTGTTTTGCACTACAACGTTTTCTGATTCAGTTGTAGATTTGACATTGTATTTTTTAGCATTTTAATTTGCACCTTTTATTGTGACAAAACAAAACAATTGTGTGGTGGAACTACTCTTTGAATTAGAAGGGGAAGTTCCTTGTACTTGAGAACTAATTGAAAAACCCTAACGTAAACAATATATATTTGCTATTTACAATTTGTATTGGAGTATTTTCTGGAGTGATTTATGCATAGAAAACAAAACTAAAGGTGCATCTTTAAGCAAGCAATACAAACAAACAATAAAACATGGCTTTTTGTTCTTGAGCTAAGGCAAAAAACTGATACACACCTCCACTCAAGTGAGATGTTCAAATTCTCTTTGACTAAAAATAAACCCTATAGAGCTATCAAACACTCACTTTTTCTAGCTAAAATCAAAGACTGAAAAGTAGTAAGACACAAAGATCAAATAGGTTTAAACACAAGGACACAAACACTTAGGTAAATTGAATTAAGGGATTACATGCAAAGCCACAATCTCCAACTTTGAGTAAATTTGTAATACACAGCTTGTAAACTTGTTAAAAGCAATTTAATTTACCTCATATGCAAGACATCATAAGATAAACACGATAATTGTATTCAAAGCTAAGTTAATGGTTCGGGTACAAGTGCGAGTGCGGGTGCGGGTATGGGCACCCAAACCTGGTATGACAGACGACAATTTGCTTTTTCCTTGGGTACAGGTATGAGAATATATAATAATAATAATAATTCAAATCACATATTTTATGGTATGACACTGCAGCTTGAAGGTTGAACTCATAATTACTTTATAGTTGTGGTATTGTTGGATGTCTCATTCTTGGACACAATCTTCTGCCTACCAATTACAGGGAATGCATAATAAATCCTCATTATGGTTGATTTTGTCTCCATAACAACAGGTGTTCAACAATTAGAAATGATAAATAGATACCTATTGAGTTGCATTTTTTCTATAGAAGTACCCTATTTGGTTTATGTTTTTGAGCTATATTTAATAATTTTTTTGTGAGCATTTTTCTGTGCAATACTTTGTTGTACCTGGGGATGACCTCGCATAGTACCAAGGCCAGTATCGGATCCATATGCGTACCTGGGTCAAATATGAAGGACCCGGTAACATAGATTCAAAGCTATAGAGTCTTGGCACAAAACTTGCTTTTTGCTTTGCTTTTGGTATTTAAAAACTGAGATAGTTTTCAATTGGTTGGCCATATCTATCTATCTATAAAACATTTTTCTTGGAAAGACACGTCTATTAATGAAAAGCATACCCCTTCCTTACACTAGCATGTTGTTA
>VDFB02142542.1:0-25122 GCA_007258455.2 Sequoia sempervirens | reverse complement strand
AGAGGACCTACAAGTTGAATGGTGGATGAGGTAACACCTTAGGAGTTCTCAAGGAAAGGACTCAGAGCTTGGAACGATGAGAGTTCCAACCAACTTGTCCCTATCAACTAGGTTACTTGGTGGGTTTAGAATGAAATAACATTTTTCCCCTATTCAGCAACCTAATTGGGGCTCAAGGCTACTAGCCTTTTAAACCCAAGAAAAGCATTTCCTTGAAAGCGTTGGAGAACTAGCGAATGGAGGTTGATTAGGAGCCTTTGTCAGATGATTTTGAAGCAATGGAAGTTTCTCACACCCCTGCAACAAGATTTGGAAGTATTTGGAGATGAGCTAGTCTTTAAGAGTATTAAGGGCTAGGAATTGCATGAGAGGATGAGCACCAAGATTTGGGTTGGTTGAGACATTGTAAATGATAGCAGGGTTGGCAATGGAACCAGGGGTGCCTAAATAGCTTAGGACCTACAGGTTGAGTGGTGGAGGAAGAGACACCAAGGGGTTATCAAAGGTGAGACCCGGAGCATTGAGTCTATGATTCATTCAATCCAACCCTATCCCTATCAGTGGTCTATATTGGAGAAATAGATATGGTTTCCTATTGAAATGTATAGATAAAATAAATCTTCCAAAGTATTGATTGAAATGCATAGTGGAATTTATGGACATCACTTTATGGCTAGGAAAACTCATTAAATACTTAGAGTGGTTTATTAACATGGCTTACTCTATTTGTTGATACTATAAAGTTAGTTAGGAACTATGATGCATGCCAAAGGTTCTCTAATAAATTGAAATATTTTGGAGCATTTCCTTTGAGACCTATGAATGTGGAAGCTTAATTTCAACAATGTGAAATTGATTTTATTGGGGAATTTGCAGAAATGTCCAGTGGAAGATATAAATGGATTCTAATTTCTACAAACTATTTCACAAAATGGATTGAATAAATGCCAACCAAGAAGGAAACTATTAAAGTTGCCATGGACTATATCATAGAACATATTATCACAAGGTTTGGGGTGTCAAACAAGGTAATCACTACTAATTGTATAGGTTTTAGTGAAGATAATTTATTGGTGTTTTTGTTCATTATGGTATTAACTTGTCTTATTCTTCTCCTTCCCATCCACAAGGGAATGGAAAATTAGAGTCTAGTAATAAGAAAAACATGAAGGTAATTAAAAGGATAATAGGGAAACAAAAGATTTTGGGATTCAAAGTTGAATTTAACTTTGTGGGCTGACAAAGTAACTATTAAAAAAATTATTGATAAATCACTTTAAAAACTAGTATATGGCATGGATGTTAGGTTACTTGAGAATAATTTTTTGAGTTCATAATTTTATTCAAGATTACATAATGAGGATATCACAAATTCAATGACTCAAGTAGAATTAACCAACTAATTAAATTAGATGAATCCAGGAGACAAGAGGAGGCGATTAACATGAAGAAACAATAACAAATCAAATGTATTTTTTATAAGAAATCATCTAAGAGAAAAGTTGGTGGTCTAGTGTTCGCACAGAATACAATATTCCAAGATAAAGTTAAGAATTCAAGTTTGATCCTCTTTGGATAGGTCCATATATCATTAGCAATAAACATGAAGATAACACCTACTTTCTAAAAAATTTGGATGGTGAATTGTAAGAATCTCTAGTGCATGGCCAATTCTTGAAACCCTATTTCTCATAATATTTAGGTTATGTTTTCTATGCATAGTTTGTGCATTTTAATATTCTTTTCTCATTTTTGTGTGTTGTGTGGTTTTTCTTTGGTTTGGTCTATTTTTTCACATCTATTTGACATCCTAGAGTCTTCCTATATCTTATTGTGCTTAATTGAAGAATTTTTCCTTGAACACAAGCCATTGTTGATACTATTTTGAAGTTTTAGGGCTTAACGACTTTTATTAAGTACATTTTATCTATTTTGGCTAAAACCTTCAACCCTCTTTTTGACTTGAATCTTTATGTTCTAATCAAGTGGCTACTTTTTCAACCCATCATAAGTTCTCAAATCATAATGTCACACCCTGATAATCTTTTAGTGAACAAACCCTTAATCCTAGTTATCGACTTGGCCATTTTATTCACATGTGTTATTAAAAAAATTAAGTCATTTTTATGTACTACCAGAGTGGTCCCCACCATGGTCACAATTGTCATCTACATGTAAAGATTCCATTATAACTCATTGATTTAGTCTATCATAGTTTCACCTCCCAAGCCTTGAAAAATTATGGTCACATGCACTATTATGACATGTGGCATTAACATGTTAATGTCTTATTATGTTGCATAGCTTCTTCACGTCATAAATTTTCAATAAAGAGACCACAGGTTCAAGACTGTACTCTCTTGCTATTGCAAAACAATTCCTCCCAATGACAAAATGGGCTTGTTCTCATAAGGTAGCAAGTTCAATTTATAGGTGGCATAATGTTATTCCATCACATGGCCATAATGCATCACAACTTTATTTAGACTAGTTTTCCTTAAAAATATAGTGAAATATGATGATGTGTGTCCCCAACAAGTTGTTTTAAGTTAAAGATCTTTACCTCATGAGTCAAAAAGGGTTTGAGTTGCATTCCAACTCTCTATTGCATCATAAAGCCTCTTCACATATCAAATTCACTAAAGGGAATTAGAATGGTTTTAGAAATAGTTATGAGGAATGTGATAAAAATAAATATTTCATGACAAATCAAATCTAATATCAGAATTTGAAGTTAAGAAAATAGGTACAAATGAAAACACTCTCTTTGATTGTATTCATAACTAATAAAATGAGTGATATATTTCTACTGGCATTAGGAAAATTCACTGCTAGCAATTCACCATCAGAAAATTAATCACCAACAATTCACTACAAGAAAATTCACCACCATGACAAAGTCACCTCAATGAAAATTCACCACAAGGAATTCACCTCCATAGAGAATTAATCATAATGTTAAGAATTTTTCACAGTGGTGAATTTTCTTGAGGTGAATTTTTCATGGCGGTGAATTTTCTCACGGTGAATTGTTGGTGGTGAATTTTTTAGAGGTGAATTGTTGGAAATGAATTTTCTGGTGGTGAATTGTTGGTGATGAATTTTCCTAGAGCCATTTCTACTATGAAAATAAAAGATTTATTTGAAGAAAAAACAATTCATTATTACAAGAATCTAATAGAAAGTTGCACAAATGAAATTTGAGAACTCAAGGAACTTCAAAAAGCTTGCAGCAACAAATGAGGGTTTCAAGAAATTAATCATGGGTAAGTCAAAATTTTCTCACAAAAGTATTATAAATTGTATTTATATTGTTGAGATATTATTTATAAGGTTTTAAAACTATTACAAAGTATTTGATAAGTTTCAAGCCCCAACTATATATTCAAAAATTATGATACCCTATTTGTCCTAGAAAACTCTTAAAAGATTCAATTCTCTTCCCAACATGTGAAAATGAAATGATGCCTAGAGGAATACATTCTAGCTTGATTTATAGGTTCATCCAAGAGAGAAAAGCATGCTTAAGGGACTAGAATATTATTAGATACATTAAATGAAAGGGGTGATGATTTAAGAGATACAACACTCACTATACAAGGTTGGGAATTATTTGAATATAGGTTTACTAAGTTTGAATAGATTATATATCTACATGATTTGTGTTTTTATTAAACATTTCTACCAACATTCTTATTTATTTCAACTCATGTTTCATAGAATATGGGAGAGATAACATAGTTACGGAGTATTTTGGTTCCCACATCACTGGGTTAAGGATCCAAACATAAGCCTAGTCAAATTCACTAGGGATGAGGATGAACCATTTGATGTAGACTTGTTTAAAGACTATTTTATCAAAAAATACTATGCTCTCTCCCAAGTGCTAGGAATAGTTAAAGCACAAATGTTGTTACATTTCATGATGATAGTAGAGGACATATAGCATAGATATCTAAACAAAAGTTTTGATTATGCTTCCTTTACTTTAGATGGAATTCAAAATAATTTGGTGGATACTATATAAAGGACAACCAAATAATTTATTTCAAGTGGTACTCTTTGTTGTGTCATATGTTTCTATATAGTTGATATAAATTTTGGAGTCAAATAATGCAGCTAAAATTCTATGATGATCAAGGAGATCCATTACAAATGTAGGGGTGGAGCCACATATAGGATATGTATTTCCAAACTTCTAATGATGTTGTTTTTGAAGAATGTTTTATTCAGGTCATCATAAAGAATTTAGAGTTTTAGGTAGATCAACAGAATATCTAAGGAACTGAAGAGGTTTTTAAGACCTAAGGATTTGGATCCAACAAAGGGAATTGATCAAAATTAGGATGACTAGTTCTTGCATACAACTACTATTGTCATTAGATTGTGTGGTACCCTAGTAAAGCCACATGTGTTATCTATAAGTGTTCCTAATAGAATTTCTTGCTTATAAATTATGTGGCAATTAAATAAATTTTGTAAGTGTCATTGGAGGGAAGTTAAGAAGGGATCCTTCCTATCATCCTTTTTTATTTTCTCTAATTTTTAAAACACATCAAAAGAAGGATTATAATTTATATATCCTTTATTGCAATAATATACAATGAAAGTGTATTTTCATAGGGGTTGTGATCCTAAATAGTTCATTGTTCAATGAGGTTCATAAACAAGAGATCAAAAATATACCATGTGTTTGATAAGGTAGAAGATGTAATAACAAATTGCAACTTAGATAAAAAGTTGAAAATGAGAAAAGAAACTTGTTATGTAATCATAAAAGTGAGTTGAAAATAAAACAACTCAATCCCAACTATGATGGAGAATTTAAGGAGATACACAATCTCATTGTTGGGGTGCAAACCATATTAAAAAATGTTGCCACATTAGCTCCTAGAAGTTATTTTCCCATTCAAATGAAAGACATAAAAGAGGTACCATAAGCAAAAGAGGTGGAAAAATCTATGCCAAAATAGATATGTTAGAGACATCAAATACTCCTCTAGTGGTTCTTCCTAGTGCTCTTTCAAAATATCTTCCAAAGAAACCAAGTGGTTTTCATCCCTTGGTTAATTATTCAATTAACTATGTAGAGAAAGATGAGGTAGGAGAAACGTGCCTAATATTAAGGAGGTGAACCAATTTTCACATTCCCCACTGAGGGTTCATGTTGAAGAAGTCCGAAAGAGTAGAAATATGATCAATCTCATAACTAGGGGAGATATAGTAAATGATATTAGAACCCTAACCTACACATAGTTTATGTTTGATGACCGTTCTATCAAGTATAAATAATTTTAAAGACTTCTTGATGAAAAATCAAATGGAAAAATTATTTAGGGATATTTATTAATGCATAAGAAACAATTCCACCTAGGGTATGTAGGAGATAACCAAGATGTCTATTGTAGATGTTGATTCTCATATCAACAAAATCACTCTTGATGAGGCAATAAAAATAGTTCAAGACAATGGGTGTTTGTTGTTACCAAACTGGGACATTGCCTCTACTATTTCTTTAGATTTAATAAGAAGACAAGACAAAAATAAGCATGTCTTAACATTAGAAAAGTAAGAAAATGATCTATATTTTGGATCAAGATTCAATGTGCTAAGCATGAGATTCTTGCAATATGAGAAGTAGAGCTCCCAAAACTAAGAATCCTTAGGTTGTCAACAATTTTAGTGAGCTCATAGGAATTGAAATTAAAAGGTAAGATGAAATATTTTGAAGCATTGGAGGATAAACTAATGCCCAAATTTTTGTATATGAATGGAATCATAAAACCTTTTGATCATTGGAAGGTGATGTTCAACACAATTTTTCCTTCTTATATTTTGTCATTTGTGCTAGCGGTGAGTTAGATCCAACCTTATCAAATAGTATAGCTTGGATGTTATAATAAAATTGGAATTAATCTTGGAAATTTTTAATAAGGAAGACAGTAATTTTGGATGCAAGATATAATTCTTGTATTAATAAAATTGCTAAGGTACTTGATTATAATTGGTTATTAAAGGAGCTTGATACTTCATGGGTAGAGAAGTATCAAGAATAAGTCAAATTTCCAGTTCAATAGGGGCATCATTTTTCCTACATCAAAATCACTTGAGGTTACAAGTAGCTACAAAAGCGTCAAGTATCTAATTTTATCTCCATCAACTATTTGAACTATTTTTTTCATTCAATGGATTCAAGATATTATTTTTGTTCTCTAAGGCATAGAAAAGGAATCTCTTATGCTACTAGGTTGTTGTAACAAGATTTTGAATGTCACATACAAAATTCTAACTAGTTTCACTTATGCTCCTAGTGCCTGCATGCCTATCCTATTCTATAAAGAAGGAGCTTGTATTATTATTAAGGGTCTGATAATTGTATGTTGAGTCTATTATTTTAATCTACAAAATGTCATTAGGATTTTTGGATGTCTATAAAAAAATTCTAAAATAGTAATGTATATCTAATCAAAGCATTTATGAAGACATGCTTCTAATATATATCATCTACAGCTTTGTACAACAATATTTTCATAAATAAATAATTAAATATTATTTCAAGTTCTTCTATATAACTTTTTTGCAATGTGTATTTAATTGATAGCTTTTGTTCAAGAAATGGATTAATTTTCTTTCATTAAAATATAGGAAATATTGTTGTGGTGGATGGATTATTAAGTATAATCATATCTAAAGCCATCCATTGGTCATGTTATTATAATGTAATGACAAATTATTGACTATCAATTATATTCAGATTATTGTGAAGAAAACTTTGTAGAGTTTTTTTACTTTGTAACCCTAGATAAGGCACTAATCAATTTAAGGCCATTTTCATCAATCATAGAAAAAATCTTTAAAATGAAAAATCTTAAACCACTTGTAAGTTATTATTAATTATTGTTTCATCTTATATAAAGCATTGAATATTTTCAAGAATATTAAATTTTGTATAATTCTCATAAGAAAATATCGATCATAAATGTATGAGAAATGATCTACAAGATATCATTATTGTTATCTCAGAAATCTTTAAATGGCATCATCAAGGAAACCCACCTCGGTTTCACAGAGCCTTAATTGTAGAGAAAATCTATTTTGTCAAGTAGTTTCTTGTTCATTGGTCAACTACTAAATAGCCTTAAGCATAAGACATGGTTAACCTTTAGAGGTTATTTGAAAATTAGTTGGAAACACCAACACAACCATAACATCACGTTCATACCATAACTTTGGTCACATATCCACGACAAAATATCAAAATATTTAAAACAAATTGACAATAATATTTAAGAAATCCTTCCTCTAACTAGCATTCCAAATCTGATATTACAATAGATTAAAAAATATTAAATAAATGTATTTTTTTTTTAAATTAGAAAATTAAAAGCTTAACTAACCAGTCACCCAACAATCCAAAGAAAAGCTTAACTAACCATCACATTCTACAATTTGTGTCATAAGCGCACAAAATTAAAGTATTGCAGAGATCATTACCATTATTTGCTGCCATTACAAATATTAGTATTGCTAACATCAATAACATCATCATGCCTCCTAACGTCATTGCCATGTTTTTTTCCCTTGAGGAAATCCTTTGGAAACCTTTGCTTAAATAGCTTCATTTGTAGTTATTGATTTTGTTTGGTCCATAGATAGTACGCCGAATGGAGATTCTTCACCATTTTCTTAATTCAAAACAGACCAAGAAATGGATAAGCTACTCCGCCAGCCTCGTCATGAACGAGATAAAGAGAAGATAAAATCTACAACTTTCAAATGTTATTGAAAAAAACTGATAGATATCCTTCTGTTTGCCTAGAAAATCACGAGAGAAATGTAATTACTATTGGAGGTGGTCATTCTCCATATAAAATATAATTTCTTAGTTTTGTTTTAATCAATATTCTCCAAATAAAATAGAATGTCTTATTTTTGTCTAAAATTGTAAGAGAAATTTAATTAGTGGAAAGGTTATATATAGTGTGAGATTTGAGCTTGAAATAAGTCTCACGACTGTAAATTGTGAAAATTCTATTACAGTTACTGATTATTAATCTCCTATCTAATACATAGATTATTTGACTCTAGAAAATTAATTCACAACAAATATTGAAAAATAACACAACTCAACTTCACCAACAAAAATTCACAGGAATAGAGAAGAAAACATTCACAATAATGAACACAATATTTTTGGACAAATTGTCTGTGGAAAAACCCTGAAGGGAAAACCACTACTGCAGATGAAGAATTTTATTAAACTTCAGCAAATTAAGGAAATACATAAACTACTTGCCTCTTACTAGCAGAGCTCCGGCAATATCCTTCTCTAGAAATTCTTCCCTCAATTTCTCATGTTGAAACTCCACAACTGTTATCCCCAATGCTATCACTGCACCCTTACTAACACTGCAAGACTATTTGCTCTCACTGCAAATTTAATTGCTATCACTGCAAGTCTACTTGTGTGTGTTCTCCAAATGCCCATTGATCGCCCTTTCATACTTTTCTCATTGGAAAACCAATGGCCATGATTTAATCTTAATCAATGGCTAAGATTAAATTGACTCTAACAACCCTAACTAACTGGATTCTAGAAGTCTCTAGAGGAATCAATTATTTAATTACATAATTATCTAGACAACTCAGCCCTTTCTAGAAGTCTCTAGAAAATAATTAAATAATTAAATAAATACTTCTTGGGAATGGAGACACCTGTCCAAGCTACATAAATTAACACTCCCTCTTAGCGAGGAAGGTGTTATGCATGACACCCAACTTATCTCTAAAGAAAATGAATTTTTCCTTCCCCAATGCCTTGGTCAAAATATTTGCTACCTGTTGATCTGTAGGTATATACTGTAGCTGAACAATCCTGTGCTATACACAATCTCTGATGAAATGATATATGATGTCTATATGCTTAGACCTATCATGAAACACTGGATTCTCAAACAATTTGATGCAACTCTGATTGTCACAGTGCATTACTATAGTCTCAACCCTCTGACCAAACAAGGCCACTAGCAACTTCTGAAGCCATATCGCCTCACACATCGCTATCCTAGCTGCTATGTATTCTGCCTCTGCAAAACTCAAAGCCACGAACTTCTGCTTCCTGCTGTACCAAGAGACAACTCTTGATCCCAAACTAAAGCAACACCCTGAAGTGCCTTTCCTGTCTGTTGTACTGCCTGCCCAATCTATGTCAGTATAGCCTATCAACCTGATACCATCACCTCGAGCATATCTGATCCCATACTCGATTGTACCATGCAAATACCACAACACATGCTTTGCCACTGTCTAATGCACTCTCTTCGGCTCCACCATGAACTGACTAAGAGAGTTTACTGCAAAGGATATATCTGACCTGGTGTTGACCAAATACATGAGAGACCCAATCATTTATCTATATAAGGTGGGGTCTACATCCTTCTCTCTGGATGTCTCTACCTTCTTCCAATTCGTGATCATAGGAGTAGACATGGCTCTACAATCCTCCATCTCGAACCTCCTCAAGATTTCAATTTAGTATTTCCTTTTTCTAAGGAAAATCTCCCCATCTGTCTGCCATACCTCCATGCCTAGAAAGTAGTGCATAAGCCCCAAATCCTTCATCTCAAACTCTGCTGCAAGGTCCCTCTTACACTCCTCTATGAGCCCCAGTGAACTTGTTAAAAACAAGTTGTCCACATAAATAACAAGAATGAGAACCTCACCCCCAACCACCAAGTAGTAGAGGTTAGCATCCGCTTCACTCTTCACAAAGCCCATTCCCTACAAGTATTTATCAATGTACTCATACCACGCCTTGGGAGCCTGCTTGAGTCTGTACAAAGCTCTCTTCAATCTACACACATGGGTTGTACTATTGTGTGCCACAAAGCCCTCTGTTTGTTCTATGTATACCTCATCTTTCAATTCACCATTAAGAAACGTTGTCTTGACATCCATCTAAAGGATCTGCCATCCCATCTATGCTGCAAGTGAGATCACGACTTGTATAGAAGTATACCTGGCCATTGGAGCAAATGTCTCCTCATAGTCTATTCCCTCCTTCTAAGAGAACCCCTTGGCTACAAACCTTGCCTTGTATTTCTCGATGCTACCATCTACACTATGCTTGATCTTATAGATCTAGTGTGATCCAACCATTGCCCTATCTGTTGGTCTAGGCACAACCTCCCACACATCATTCTACACTATTGAGGTATACTCCTCAACCATTGCATCTTGCCACACCTATTGTTGTGTGGCCTCCTGATAGCTAGAAGGCTCACTATTTTCCAACTGACTAACTAAATCCATATAGTCATCATACCTGGCTGGTTGTCTCTATTGTCTACTACTCATCCTAGGAGCTCCCACAAACTCCTGAGTATCCCTTTGTGACTGTTGGTTCCTGCTACCACTGAAGAGGATGAAGTATCAACCTCCATATCACCCTGATGAATCTCTTGGATCTGCCGCATCTAATGCTCCATACTCTGCAAACTCTCAGCACCTGAGCCTATGCTTGTACTAGTAATTATACTCGAGCTTCATTGTCCTTGATCTGGTTGAATGATCCTTGGAGCTTCCACTAGCTGCTCATTCTAATCATCTGCTAGCAAATCTATGGACCTCTTGAATGTCTTGTCCTCCATGAACTTGACATCACACCTAACTATAGTCCTCCTGGTCCCTGGAATAAACATCTGATATGCCTTTGAAGTTTCATTGTACCCCAAAAAGTACCCCCTCTCTACAGTCTGATCTAACTTGGAATGTGTCGGCCCTGGAATGTGATAATACGCAAAACTCCCAAATATCCTGAAGTGGCTGACATCTGGCTTCTTCCCTAAGAATGCCTCCTCTGGTGTCATCTTTCCCAATACCTTATGTGGAACCCTATTCTATATGTACACTGTCGTACTGCATGCCTCTTCCCATAAGTAAGGTGGCATATCCTAGTCATGCAGCATAGCCCTTGCCACCTCCGATATAGACCAATTCTTCCTCTGAAATAGAATAGTCCCTTTCCCAACTAGATTGAGTTTGGACATGTTCCCCATAGAAATCTATATTCTGATGTCCTCCTCCTTATAGCTAGAGAAGTACTCTCTAACTCCTATCATATGAAATGACGCCCCACTGTCTATATACCAAACAACCTGTGAGGTTGAGCTAGGCATACAAGCTATGAGAGCAAACTCATCCTCCTTTCTACTAGAGAGCTCATCTGCACTTGTTGAAGCTATCGTCTACTTCTTGACTTTCTTCCTTTGCGGGCAATTGCTAACATAGTGGCCAAACTCGTGACAACCATAGCACTTGACTTTAGATAAGTCCTTCTTATCACCTTGTGAATTTGATCCTTTACTTGATCCCTTCTTTGCTTTCCCTTTTCCTGCAAGGGCAATGTTCTCCTGTTCTGCCTCACTTCTCTGACTCTTGTTGTTGGTTCCACTGACAAGACTTAGTCTAAGCTCCTCCTGAGTGAAATCACTCCAGAGTCAATCCCAACTCAGCAAGGTGTCTCGTCCATTAATAACTTGAACAAAGACATCCCACTGCTTAGTAAACCCATTTAGGACTACTCGTACTAGCTCGTCCTCATCTGGTTTATCTCCAATAGCTACCAACTCATCCTTGACAAGCTTGAGTCTAGTGAGGTAACTTGTCACATCTTCTCCCTTGTTCATCTGAGTATTCCTCAACTTTTCTATGAGAATCAGCTTTTGGTTAGTGGTAGCATTCTGGTATAGATTTAGAATGGCACCCCACATCTTCTTCGTTGTATCTAACTCTACGACATGTGGAACAATATGGTCCTTGACACCATCAAGAATTAGCCTCCTTGCCTTGGCATCTTCCTTCTTATGTGCTAAGAGTTGTGTTGGATCTGTAGGTATAGGTACAACACTGGTCACATATTCCTTGATCCCATTCTCTTCTAGCAACAAAGAAATTTTGGCTTTCCAAACACCAAAATTTGAGGCTCCATCCAATCTATCCTGATCTCTTAAACCTGCTAAGGTCATCTCAAAAGATAAAAGCAAAAATAATTTTGAAGAGGTAGAACTGGGTTTTTATAAACCCTCTTTCCTACGCTGAGATTTTTTTGCCCTTAGATCAACTCTGATACCATGTGAAAATTCTATTGCAGTTACTCATTATTAATCTCCTATCTAATACATAGATTATTTGACTAAAAATTAATTCATAGAAAATATTGAAAAATAACACAACTGCAACTTCACCAATAAAAACTCACAGGAATAGAGAAGAAAACATTCACAATAATGAACACAATATTTTTGGACAAATTGTCCATGGAAAAATCCTGAAGGGAAAACCACTACTGTAGATGAAGAATTTTATTAAACTTTAGCAAATTAAGGAAATATATAAACTGCTTGCCTCTTATTAGCAGAGCTCCGACAATATCCTTCTCCGGAAATTCTTCCCTCAATTTCTCCTACTAAAACTCCACAGCTACTATCCCCAATGTTATCACTACACCCTTGCTAACACTGCAAGAACTATTTTCTCTCACTGCAAATTTACTTGCTATCACTGCAAGTCTACTTGTGTGTGTTCTCCAAATTCCCATTGATCTCCATTTTATACTTTTCTCATTGGAAAACCAATGGCCATGATTTAATCTCAATCAATGGCTAAGATTAAATTGACTCTAGCAACCCTAACTAAATGGATTCTAGAAGTCTCTAGAGGAATCAATTATTTAATTACATAATTATCTAGACAACTCAGCCCTTTCTAGAAGTCTCTAGAAAATAATTAAATAATTAAATAAACACTTCTTGGGAATGGAGACACATGTCCAAACTACATAAATTAACATTGAATAGTCTCAAAAACAAGTTTCATTTGTCTGTAAATCAACTGTTGTTTAATGATATAATAGATGAAAACCTTCAAAATCTCACTTATTATGTAAAAGCTAGATAAATATTTTTACTTTCCAATTGGGTGGGAACATTCTATTTCCATTTGGAATGCTTTTTGCTTTTTCATTTGCATTTGTTTATGTTTTAAATCTGCATGCAAATATTTTAAAATCAGATAATATCTATGAATTTAGTTGGTATGATTTTTCCACAATCCATGAAGTTAGAATGCTTAGATTTTGAATTCAACTGTGTATTTTCATGTCAATGTTTCGGATCACACTCAATGATCCATCATTAGGAAGAAGAGAAAATGATCCAAAATGTCAACACAAAAATACACATAGTTGAATCCAAAAACTAAACATTCTAATCTCTAATTTCTCTAAAGAAAAAATCTAGATCTGTGTAAGTTTATTTCATTCCATTATTTAACACTCATTATTAATTGTTTAACACTTATTATTATTCATTGTTTGACATATAGTCTCTAATATTTAAGAATATATATATTTTTTTATGAAAAGAATCTTTAAACCTTCTTTAGACACAAGTGCTAGTTATTGGAAACCATTATCCTCCATGCAAAATATAATATCTTATTTTTACCTTAAAAACAAAATAAAAAACATATTTACTATTGTAAGGGACTATTCTCCATTCAAAATAATGTCTAGAACATTATGCCATACAATACAATACCATCATATTCTCCATAAAAATTGAATGGCTAGAGTGATGGGACTTACCTACAACAACAACTAACTTTAATGTTTCAACCTTGTCATTTCTGTCAAGTTCAAAAAAGCTTACAACCCAATTTAAAAGCAGATTTTTTTTAAAAACATTGTTTCTCCTCAGCTAAATGTGTGTGAATCTTCAACCATTGGCAAACCAGACAATGTGCAAAGAGTGAAGGGATCGTATTGTTGTTAGGAGAAAATTCGCATTGAGTAGAATAAGTAGAATAGGCCAACATGAGAGAGCAGAGGAAGCAACTTTTGGTGCACCATTGCTTATAAGGTCATGGCAGTCTTGTTTTGGATGTATTTGTTAACATGTTTGTGTGGGTTGGGTTTAAATAGCACACACTAAGCATTGACTGCTTAGGTGGCTATGTTTCTTAACTCAACTCATAAATAAGGTGTGTGAATTGTTTGAAAAAATGTCTCAAAGAAAAGTGTTTTCATGGAACACCTGATTGCAGGATATTAAAAAATGGATTTGTTGAAAAGGCTTTAGAAAATTCCAACCAAATGGAAATGGCATGTGTAATGTTAGACTCTACAACCTCTATCTGCGTACTCCCAGCATACAACAAATTGGGAGCTTTGGAATAGGGTATGGACATCCATCAAAGCATAAAGGACAAAGGAATTTTCTCATAGGTAGTTGCAAGTGTTCTAATAGACATGTATGCAAAATGTAGCTACATACTAATAAGTAATTTTGATTCCATAGGTAATTGTAGCTATAATTCAAAAAAAAAATAGTAAATAATATTTGAGATTAAGGGAGTTGGGGAAGGTTTAGATGAGGTATATGCTTTGGTTGAAACTAATGAAATAATTATTTTGTGGATGTGCATTATGTGTGTGCAACTTACAGTGATGTTTTTAAGTTGTGATGATCTATGTCCAGACTAGAGTTCTCAGCTTAATGTTGGATAGTGTTTACTCATACTTATACAAGTACTACCACTATTCCATGTCATCCTATGATAACTCTACATTTATAGTGTTTTTACTACCATTACATTCCCTCTTACCTCTAACCGTCTTTAGGCATCCTCCGTTCTACCCATGTTTCTCATGCCACTGTACTACTTGCACTTTTAAACCTTCAATACACTAGTGAAGTAGTTTGGTCAACTTAAGAAGAGACTGGATACTATGTACCCATGTTTCTCATGCCACTACTACTTGCACTTCTAAACCTTCAATACACTAGTGAAGTAGTTTGATCAACTTAAGAAGAGACTGGATACTATTTAATTCTATTGCATTAAATAGATGTTTCTTATGAACACAAATATATAATTTATTAGCTGTACCAAATGAATAGATATGACAAAGAACCAATAAAAAATAATGAAAAGAGAAAATAAGGGGTAGTTGAAGTCCTCTTCATTTCCTCTTAAGGCCTCTAAGCACAAAAACCAATGTATAACTCTTATTCTCTACCAATAAAGAAAGAGAAAGACAATTTCATTCTTCCATATCTATGAAAACAAGGAAGATTTATGGTCCAAAGAAGAAAAAGAAAGCAACTTTCAACAATCTCAATGCCACTTTATTTGAAGATACTACATCTACATGGGTTCCAAAGCAAAATCAAAATATTCAAAAAGAATAAGTTGATCCCATTCCACAAGTAAAATATCAAGATTACAAAAGGTCTATCTACTATTCTACATACATCAAGCACATTCAATGACATATTATATCATTATGAAATTGGAAATATTGAAATTGGTTGCAAATATTGAGATGAGAATAATCTATTAGATGATGATCCATATAACATTATTAGTTAATATTTGAAGCTTTAATACTCCTTTTTTTGGTAATCTTCTCATTCTATTAGTAGTATGGCAAAACTTACACAAAAATCTTGCATTGACTATAGGTATGATTAAGACATTAATCTTCTCTATAATCAAAATTGATGTAGAACAAGCTAGTGAGAAAACCCAAGACAAAAAGAAAAAACAAAGATAATATGATCGAGAAAGAAAGCCATACAAGTAGACTAGAATCATTAGAAAATAGAAATAATAAAACATATGATTGAGAGAGATATAAAAAGGAGCTTATATGATCCATAGGGGACTATCTATATACAAAATATTATTAGATATTGTCAAAATTGATGAATATAAAAGTGTGGGTTTCATCCTCCTATTTCACCCAACCTATCCTTCATTGCATAAACTTAATAACCTAAATCACCTTCTCCATGTCAAAATATTCCTAATTGAGGATCACTTCTTACATTCATAAAGTCCCAAAACATCCAATGATGAGTATACCACTAATGCAATAGAGGTTTGATACCTAGTGGATTGCAATGTAGTAGAGAACTCAAGATTTGCATTAGAGAGTTGTTGATTTTCTTACTATTTGTGATGTTTTTTATTATGGTTGTGATGTTTGTAAGAAGTGACATTTATAATTTTATATCAATTTTCACTATTTTTGAATTATATATTTGTAATGGTAATTTAATATAGAAATCAAATTATCTTTTTTTCATAATTAAAAATTTGCATAAAAAATATTCTACTGTTAAATTTAAATATAAAACGCACTTAAAAAAACATATTTTTGAAACCAAACATAATTAAGAGTGCATTAAACCAGTACATAAACAAGTAGAGTTTTACCATTGTTGCAGGCAAGGCATTAGAAATAGGAGTTAATGACAACTATACATATCCTCACATATACCAAGACCATCTCCACATGTTCGTATGTTGCAGCACTTATCCCCACCTGTGCCTGGGTACCCATGATACCTACAATCTACGTCACTAACGCACCAAAAATAATAGCCATCAATGGGATTTGGCCAATTGTTAGAGACAAAAGATAAGATTCTGAATCAAATTCTAGTGAATTGGCAAAATTGGCATTCATCTTCAATTGGTTCTACTGTGAGATTGAATATTACAGACCCTTACTTGATTTGGGAAGTTTTGTGTAACAAATCTAGCCTATATAAGAAGAGTACACAGATGAAGCAACTCAACGGAGATGGTCTTGTCAGTCTGGAAGGAGAAATGTGGGCTCAACATAGTAGAATTATCAATCCTACTCTCCATATTAAAAAATTGAAAGTTTGCTCGTTTGTTCTTTTCTTTGGTCACAATCATTCAAGTCATTGCTTGGAGACACCGTGTCTTGTTATTGTTAGCTTATGTTCATGACAGTTTTGAGGGGGAGAGTTATTTTTCTTTGAAAATAGTTTTGATACACCATAGAGCAGCTTAAGAAAAGCACATTAACAAATATATATTCCCATTGTATTATCTATGTGGAAGAGGATGGGTTGAAGCAAATCTACAGCCACATGACTAGGTTTAGTACATAAAATTTGAAAATTATAGTGAAATGCATATGTAATATCAGACAACAGTACCTTGGGTAAATGTGTAGAATCTTCTGAACCTTTAAAAGTCAAAGAAAATGTCTATTAGAAGATTGTCACATTGATCGGAAGACTCCAAAAAAAGTTGCCGAAAGGAGGAGATTTGGTGATAAAGGTTAAATCGAAGGAAGAAGCTACATGTACAGTAGGTTGCCAATAGCATAGTCAAAGGAGCAAGGGGCTTAACCCCTCAATTGCACTATATTCACTTCCAATATTTCTATAGGAAAGCAAATAGATTTGCAGATCTTCTAACTAATGTTGTGTAGCCAAATCCACTTGAATACAATCTCTAGCATCTATGCAGAAGAGTGGGACGGCCTATCATACTTACAAGCTTACAGCTATGGAGACGCTATTGACAATGCCATATAAAAAAATTGTAATTTAGTATACAAATTGTAAATGTGGATTGCAATAGCAGACTGATTTTTAACCCAACTCAGCCTAACTAAATATTGTTACTTGTTAGTGCAATTAAAGCAAATGTCAAAGTAAACATGAATACAAAATGTATAACATATTATAAACAAGGCTTCTAGATGCTAAACCAAATATATGCTTCAATTCAAAAATAACATATTCACTGGAACAGTCAAGTGAACATGGAGTTTGACATATCATAAGGAATGTTACCAGATTCTAAACCAAATATATGTTATTGCAGACAAATAGTTGTTTGCCAACATAGTTATTAAAATAATAACATTGATGTAGGAGCATCCAATGGTGTAAGGGCAATCTTGCATCACCCAAAAATAGTTAAATTTCAAGTTTCTCAGTTTTTAGATGTTTTTACATTTTTGGATACCCTTTTCGTCATAATGAAATTCCTAATTTATAGTTTTTATTTTATGTTCCTAGGTTGAAAGATATTGCAAATTTAGTTTCCCAGATTTGCACCTAAAAATCTTCCGAGTTAGATTTGAGGCACTTAGAGTTCCCGAAACGGCCCCAAAACTTGCCAAAATAAACGTAGCCAATTTCAAGTGTGTTATTGACTTCAAAACCTTTCCAATGGTTCAAACGGTTCACGAATCCCAGTCCCAGATCAAAAGTTATGGCCCCGGGAAGTTGGCGCACTTTCTAGAAGATACAATTGCAAATGCTCTTTTGAAATTTGAACTTCATGTTGTAAATTTTCGGTGCCAAATCGCCTAAACTCAAATTTGAATGTTGTTTTGGCTCCAAAATAATGAGGAGCTCTATTTATGGGCAAGTTTCTAATTTTTGGGTAACCTTTTGGGGACAAACTCGTATATTGCGAAAGGGTTATTCTGTAGCTGTCTGTAACTTGCATGTATTGTAGAACTTGGGGATTTGAGATCTTCTGCATGTAAGAAGCTCCATTTTTTAAATAATAAAATTTCTCTTTTTTGTGGGTTATTTTCTAAGTCTCAGGTTGCGCCCTCATCAAGTGGTATCAGAGCTGGTTTTCTTGAGCGTGTGAACATATCACCGATCGTGAGGCAGTTTGCGCTAGGACCATGGTTGTGGGTTCAAGATCTTTAAGATGCCTCCAAGAGTGATTCCTAGTAGGCGTGGTGGTGCCAGAGGTGGCAGAGGTGGTAGAAATGCTGGTGGAAGAGATCCATTGGTGGCCGAGGGTTTCAGAGCCCTCCAAAGACAAATTGATGCATTGTAGGAACAAATGAGAAGAGGGTTAGACCCGGGAAGGAGAGGAGAAAGTGAAGACGAAGAAGAGGTGGAAGATTCAGACATAGAAGAGGAAGAAGAAGTGATCGATTGAGATTAGATGCGGCTGATAAGGGCCCTTTCGAAAATCAGAAAAAGACCCAGAATAGAAGTCTCCAGTTATTCTGGAGGTTTAAACCTAGAAGAGTTGATCGACTGGATCAACGAGCTAGAAGAGTATTTTGAGTATGAAGAAGTAGAGGACTCAAATCGGGTTAAGTTTGCAAAAATGAAGCTTAAGGGCCATGCCAATATTTGGTGGAAAGAGGTCCAGTTGGAGAGAAATCAGAGAGGAAAAGGAAAGATCAGCAGTTGGGATCGCATGGTAGAGAAACTAAAGGAACAGTTCATACCGGTGGACTACGAGTTAGATTTGTTGAAGAAATTGCAAGGGTTGAAGCAGGGAAGTAGATCTGTGAAAGAATATACTGAAGATTTTCACAAGATAATCATCAGAACAGATCACATAAAGGCCAATAAGGAGAAGGTAGATCGATATCTTAATGGGTTATGACCGAGCATTCATGAGGAGTTAAGCCTAGTCAGAATGACCACCATTGAGAATGTGTATCAGTTTGCTCTGAAGGTGGAAGAGAAGCTGAACAAAAGATTTGATGGCAAGAAAAAGGGATGAGGAGGTCAAAGCAGAAGGGGCAGTGGAAGACCTTCAGGAAGCTGAAATGATGATGAAAAGAAAAGTGAAGATGTGGGTACTAGCCGAAGCCAAAGGAATGACAACTTCTACCACCCTCGTGATCAAAATAGTGGTGATCAAAGAGGTAGAGGATAAGGAAGATCTGGGCCAGGACCTAGAAGAGGTGGTTTCAGAGGAACTTGTTTCCATTGTGGTGAAGAAGGGCATCAAGCCTATGAATGTCCACAACATCAAGGAAGGGCAGACAAAAGGCCAGAAGGTCATGGAAGAGTTGCACATGTAGATGAGGAAGCTCGATCCAAGCATTCAGATGATGCAGAAAGGGGAGAAGCCCTAGTGGTCAGAAGAGCCCTGGTGACTGAAGAGAAGGAGCCAGAATAGAGGAAGAATTTGTTTCGCACAAGATGCAAGTGTGAAGATAAATGTTGTGATGTCATTATTGACAGTGGGAGCACCAATAATCGAGTGTCAGAAGAGATGGTTGCGAAGTTGAAGCTGAAAAGGGAGAGGCATCCACATCCATATCGGATTGCCTGGTTGCAGAAAGACCACAAAGTTTTGGTCAGTGAGCAATGCCTGGTAAAGTTCAAGATCGAAAGCTATCATCATGAGGTACTATGTGATATCATCCCCATGGATGAATGTCACATGTTGTTGGGGAGGCCATGGTAGTTTGATAAGCGAGCTATACATAATGGCCATGCAAACACTTACTCCTTGATGAAGGATGGAGTCCACCATAAGTTGAAGCCCTTGAAGAAGGATGAAGAAAAGGTATACAGTAGTGCTAGAATTTGTTTTGTTGATGGAAGGAAATTTTTAGAAGGCATGAAGCATGAGCGTATGTGTTATGCATTGATTCTTAGAATGGATAAGGAAGATAGTGATGGGGTACCAGTAGAAGTTTTTGTGTTATTAAATGAGTTTCAAGAGATTATTTCTGATAATGTACCTGAGGGTTTACCACCAATGAGGAAGATCAGTCATCAGATTGACTTGATTCCTAGAGCCAGTTTGCCAAATAAGGTAGCTCATAGAATGACTCCAGTAGAAAATGAGGAGTTAAATAGACAAGTTCAAGAGTTGATAAGAAAGGGTTTGATACGGGAGAGTTTGAGTCCATGTGCAGTACCTGCAGTACTAGCACTAAAGAAGGATGGGGAGTGGAGGATGTGTATAGATTCTTGAGCCATAAACAAGATAACAATCAAGTACAAATTTCCCCTACCAAGGATGGATGACCTGATGGACTATTTGAGTGGAGCTCAGTACTTCACAAAGATTGATCTGAAGAGTGGATATCACCATATCTAGATTCGAGAGGGACATGAATGGAAGACTGCCTTCAAGACCAAAGAGGGCTTGTACAAGTGGTTAGTCATGCCTTCTGGGCTAACCAATGCACCGAGCACATTCATACGGCTCATGAACGAGGTACTAAAATAATTTATGAGAAGTTTTGTTATTGTGTATTTAGATGATATTTTAATTTTTAGTAAGATGTTGGATGAGCATCTGATGCATATTCTGAGAGTCTTTGAGAAGTTAAGAGAAGAGAAACTGTTGATTAATCTGAAGAAGTGTAGTTTTGTGAAGAGGGAGTTAGTGTACTTGGGGTTTGTTGTCTCAGCAGAAGGTCTCAAGATGGACCCAGAGAAGGTGAAGGCTATTATGGAATGGCCTACCCCAAGAACTGCTACCGAGGTGAGATCTTTCCATGGTTTGGCTAGGTTTTATAGAAAGTTCATTAGAAACTTCAGTAGTATTTGTGGACCCCTGACTGAAACAATGAGAGGGGATAGAAAAGAATTCAAGTGGAGCACTAGAGTGGCAAAAACTTTTGAACTGTTGAAGCAGAAGGTGACAGAGCAACCTGTTCTAGCCCTCCCAGATTTCAACAAGGTGTTTTAGGTGGATTGTGATGCTAGTGGTTGTGCCATTGGAGCAGTGTTGAGCCAAGAAGGTAAGCCCATTGCCTATTTCAGTGAAAAGTTAAATGATGCCAAGAGAAAGTATTTTGTATATGATCAGGAATTTTATGCAATAGTTCAATCATTAAAGAAATGGAGACATTATTTTTTGCCAAAGGAATTTGTTCTATATACTGATCATCAGGCCTTGCAGTACCTAAATAGTCAGGGAAAATTAAATAAGAGGCATATGAAATGGGTAGAGTTTTTGTGAGGTGCCTTTGTTTTGGAAACATAGGGTGAATTCAAATAAGGTTGATGATGCCTTAAGTAGGAAGGCATACATTGATGAAAAGGATGCAGATTGAAGTGGCTGGGTTCAATGAACTTAAGACACTGTACGCAAAAAATCCTGATTTCACAGAGGCTTGGAAAGCTTGCAAGGAACCTGTTATAGTGGACAGGACAAGGTGGCTGGATTTCATAATCCAGGATGGCATGTTATTTAAAGGAAGTCAATTGTGTATCCTGAGGAGTTCCATGAGGGAGAACCTGATAAAGGAGAAGCATAGTGGAGGAATGGCAGTACATTTTGGTCGGGATAAGACCATTGCCATTATCAGTGAGCATTATTATACGGCCTCGGTTGTCACGGGGATGTAGAAAAGAAGTTTATACAAACCTACAAGGTATGTCGGATGGATAAAGGAGTGAGCGAATCTGGTTTATACCATTATACGTACCCGGAGAGAGGCCATGGGAGGATATAAGTATGGACTTTGTTCTTGGTTTGCCAAGGACACAAGGAGGGAATGATTCAGTCTTTGTGGTGGTTGATAGGTTTTCAAAGATGGCACATTTCATTCCATGTCGGAAGACCCATGATGCAGTCCACATTGCTGACTTGTTCTTCAAAAAGGTGGTGAGGCTACATGGTCTGCCAAAGAGTATTGTTTCAGATCATGACACCAAATTTGTGGGGTACTTTTGGAGGACCTTGTGGAAGAAGTTGAAGACAGAGTTGAAGTTCAGTTCTGCACACCATCCACAAACAGATGGGCAGACAGAGGTTGTTAACAGGAGTCTGGGTAACCTACTGAGATGTTTGGTGGGAGATAAACCCAAGGGATGGGACTTGATCTTACCCTAGGCAGAATTTTCTTACAACAATTCTGTCAACAGAAGCACTGGTAGATCACTATTCTAGATTGTGTATGGAAGTAGCCCCAGAACAGCTCCAGAATTGAGGAAGATGGACCAAGAGAAGAAAATGAGTGCTGAAGTCGAAGATTTTGCAGAACACATCAAAGATATACATGAGAAGGTAAGAGAAGATATTAACAAGATGAATATGTAGCATAAGGCTAAGGCAGATCAGAAGAGGAGGTATAAGGAGTTTCAGATTCGTGATGAAGTGATGGTCCATTTGAGGAAAGAACGGTTTCCAGTGGGAACATATAACAAATTGAAAATGAAGAAGTTAGGTCCACATGGAAATTTTGAAGAGGCATGATTCAGGGAATGCATATGAGGTAGAGTTTCCAGATGGATTCAACATTTCCCCTGTGTTCAACATTTCAGATTTGATAGAGTATCATGAAGGTGGCACAGAGGAAGTACCAATGATGGAACAGTGTGGAATTCTAGCACCTACTTCAGAAAAGGATGAGATTGAAGAAATCCTGGATAGTCGTGTGGGAAGGAGTACCAGGAACAGGCTGTATGAAGAATATCTAGTGAAATGGAAAGGAAGTCCTGTTGAAGATTCATCCTGGTTGCCTAAGGCAGAGGTTGACCATTTGGGTTTTTCCTCCACCATCTGGGATGTGACGGGGTCACTTCTCAAATTACCCTAGGTGTTTGATGCAGGAGCATCCAGTGGTGTAAGGGCAATCTTGCATCACCCAAAAATAGTTAAAATTCAAGTTTCTTGGTTTTTAGATGTTTTTACATTTTAGGATACCTTTTTCATAATAATGAAATTCCCAATTTATGGTTTTTATTTTTTGTTCCTGGGTTGAAAGATATTACAGTTTTAGTTTCTCATATTTGCACTTGAAAATATTTTGAGTTAGATTTTAGGCACTTAGAGATCCTAGAATGGCCCCAAAACTTGCTAAAATTGGCATAGCATATTTTGAGCATGTTATTGACTTTGAGACCTTTCCAATGGTTCAAACAGTTCGTGAATCAGAGTCCCAGATCAAAAGTTATGGCCCTGGGAAGTTGGCACACTTTCTAGAAGATACAATTGCAAATGCTCTTTTGAAATTTGAACTTCATGTTGTAAATTTTTGGTGCCAAACCACCTAAACTCAAATTTGAATTTTGTTTTGGCTCCAAACTAATGAGGAGCTCTATTTATGGGTGGGTTTCTAATTTTTGGGTAACTTTATGGGGACAAGCTCGCATATTGCGAAAGGGTTATTCTGTAGATGTCTGTAACTTGCATGTGTTGTAGAACTTGGGGATTTGAGATCCTCTGCATGTAAGAAGCTCCATTTTCTGAATAATAAAATTTCTCTTGTTTGTGGGTTATTTTCTAAGTCTCGGGCTACGCCCTCATCAAACATCTTCATACCTCCCAACTTCATTACCATTTTTCTTCCCTGGAGGAAATCCTTTAGAAACCTTCGCTTAAATAGCTTCATTTGCCTACTCAATATGGTTATTGATTTTGCTTGGTCCACAGAAAGTATGCCGAATAGAGATTCTTCACCATTTTCTTAATTCAAAACAGACCAAGAAATGGATAAGCTACTCTGCCAACCTCGTCAATGTCATCATAAACGAGATAAAGAGAAGATAGAATCTACAACTTTCTAATATTATTGAAAAAAACTGATAGATATCCTTATGTTTTCCTAGAAAATCGCAAAATAAATGTAATTATTATTGGCGGTGGTTATTCTCCATACAAAATATAATGTCTAGGTTTTGTTTTAATCAATAATGTTTTATGTTAGTCGAAAAGGTTATATATAGTGTGAGATTTGAATTTCAAATAAGTCTTAGTCCTCCAAAAAACTATTGAGTCAAACAAATTTCAGCTGTCTGTAAATTAGTTGTTGTTTAACCATAAATCAGTGGTAAAAGCTTCCAAAATATGGGATGAAACTGAAAGCCTCCAGATTCCCAAATCTCACTTATCATGTAAAAGCTAGATAAATACTTATTTTTCAATTGGGCGAGAACATTCTATTTCCATTTGGAATGTTTCTTGCTTTTTCATTTACATTTGTTTATGTTTTAAATCTGCATGCAAATATTTCAAAATAAGATAATATCTAATTTCTCTAAAGAAAAAATCTAGATTTGTCTAAGTTTATTTCATTCCATTATTTAACACTTATTATTAAATGTTTAACACTTATTTTTAACACTTATTATTATTAATTGTTTGACACATACTCTCTAATATTTTAGCATATATATTGTTTTCTATGGATGTAATACTTAAACCTCATTTAGGTACAAGTAATAGTTATATTGGAGGCCATTATTCTCCATAAAAAATATAATGTCTTATTTTTGTCTTTAAAAAAAAAACTTATTTAAAACTATTATTCATACAAAATAGAATATCTTATTTTTATTTTAAAAATTAAAAAATATATAATTATTATTGTAAGCGGCTATTCTCCATGTACAAAATATAAAATATTATTTTATGTGAGACTATTCTCCATTCAAAATAACATGTCTAGAACATTATTCCATAATGCTAACATACAATACAATGCTGTCATATTCCCCATAAGAATTGAATGGCTATAGTGATGGGACTCACCTACAACAATAGCTAACTTTAATGTTT
>VDFB02142541.1:0-16363 GCA_007258455.2 Sequoia sempervirens | reverse complement strand
GGCGCATATGATAGGTTATGGTTTGAGCTTGGGCGCATTCCTTATATCGAGCTTCTAATTTCGCTTTCAGGCGCAAATGAGTGTTTGGAGTATCAAATTTCTCACCACTTAGAAAATTTCAAGATCCAATCCTTTTCTTCATGGGCGCATTTACCTGTGTGAGCTTTCAGCTTAAATGATTTCATCAAATTTCAGTTTCCACCATTCTCTTGAAGGCGCACTTAGCATAGTCTTCTTCCAGTTTCAAGGGCGCGTATAAGATGATGAGCTTTCAGCTTAAAACACTTAGGCGCAAATGGATGCATGAACTTCTAGTTTTGTCAAGAGGGGCGCATTCTTATAGCTGAACTTCTAATTTTCCCCTTCAGGCGCATTTGGGTGGTGGAGGTTTCAATTCTAAACTTGGGCGCATTTACTACATCCAACTTTCAATTTGTCAAGGGGGCGCATATAGCCTAGCAAGCATCCATTTTTGCTTTGGGCGCAAATCACCCTTCAACGTTTCACTTTTGCTTTGGGCGCATTTGCTAGGGTCAACGTCTAATTTCTATGCCTTAGAAAAATTTAAAAGTTTTTGCAAAATAGAGGCGCATCTATTATATGAAGCTTTCAATTCCAAGCTCCTAGGCGCAAATCACCCTCAGAGCTTCCAATTTCTACGCCTAAGGATATTTTCCAAGTCCCTTTAGCTAGCAAGGGCGCATTTTACCCATGATGCTTCCGTTTTTAACACTCAGGCGCATTTCACTCATCCTTCTTCAAGGCGCATTTAGCACATGGGACTTTCATTTTCACTTAGGCGCATATCATGTGTCTAACTTCCATTTTGTGTCATGGGCGCATATAGCAGGGTCTCCGCTCAATTTCTTGCCTTAGTGAAAAATTTTATCTTCAACCTCCTTGGGCGCATTTTGACTACCAAGCATCCACTTTTTGACTAGGCGCATATGGCACATGGGGGTTTCAATTGACTTAGGCGCACATGACATAGTCAACTTCCATTTTGCATCCCAGGCGCATTTAGCATACTAAGCTCTCATTTTTGTCAAGAGGGGCGCATTTGCAAAGGTCTACATTCAATTTCGACACTTAGAAAATTTTTCACTCCAACCTTCTTTGACCCAGGCGCATTTGGCAGGGTCTCCGTCAAGTTTTCGGACTTAGAAAATTTTTCACCTCTGTTCAGCCTTCAAAGTGAGCCTTAGTGCCGGAATTGAAATTTTATCCATTTTAGCACAGTTTTACGCCTGTTACCAGATTTGAGTTGATTCTCCGTGGTCAACCCTAACTCACCCTGACTTTCTATTTTTAGAAAGTTCCTGAAATTTCGCGTCGTTGACTGGATCCTGACTCCTGAAAGCCCGATTTTCACTTTGCTCTGAATTTTGACTAGCTTGTTCTGTCAGCGCCTGATGTCTGTTTGTACCTGCTATTTTTAGCATCCTGCTAAAAATAGAAACTGCTCAGAAAGTCTTCAAACTTTGCGTGTTGAATGCCCAAAACATGGTGATCGTCACTGGATGCTGCTTCTTCGTGAATGTCGGGTTCCGCCCTTGATTTTAGGAAACCCTAATTGACCTGCTAAAAATAGCAACCGCCCGATTCTTGATTCTCTGTAACTCTGTTTGCCTTGGAATTTGCGCCAAAGGCTCCTCATCACGTGCTTGACCTGCATTTGCTGAGATTTGTCGACCGCCGCACTGTTAGTCGCCGCCGAGGTGACTTAACATTATTTGCGTAAGTGCCCGCTTCTCGGTGATCTCTTTAGTTCGCTTTGCTTTGAAATTTGACAGCAGCCCGCTGCCGCGGAACTTGCCTCGTATGCCGATGCCGATCAACTTTCATTTATAGCCTCGGGCCCAAAGTGCCCTACTAAAAATGGCGTTCTCTCGATTGCCTTCAAATTTTGCCAGCAGACTCTCGAAAGGATGCCGATCGTGATGGGTACTTCAGTTTTGAACATTTTGACCTCTGACCCCTCATTTTTAGTGCTGAAGCTCGAAACCCTAATTTATGCATGCAGCTCAAATGAGCTCCGTTTGACGTCGTTTCAGTTGCATGATGATCAGCCTGCAGTTCTGAAGCGTCGAGCTGCTGCCCAAGTAATACCTGCTAAAAATAGAAAGCGGCCTGAAAAGTGATCAACCAGCTATCGGATGATCTTGCATGTCATACTGCCCGAAAAATCTTGAAAAACCCAGAAAAACCCAGAAAAATCTTCAACATGCACGCACTGGCTAAAAATAGTAAGTTTCCGAAAAGTGGTCAGCTCCATTTGCATGTTATACTGTCGCGAAGCTCTTGGAAAACCCAGAAAGAAAATGCCGACATGCGCTGAAAAATTCTGCATGCAAACCCTAATATTGGCCTCCGAAGGCCGAATGCTGAAAGTCATCATCATACTTTGCATGTCACATCACTGCGAAGGTCTCGAAAAACCCACAAGGAATCTCCGGACATGCGTTGAAAAACTCTGCGTTTAAGCCCTGAAAATTGCCTCCAAAGGCGGAACTGCTAAAAATAGCAGGTTGTCAGTTTCTGCTCAAAATTTGTCAAAAGTGAATCTGAAGTGCTCGGAATACAATGAAGTTATCCAAATGTGAAAACCTTACGAAAATCAACCCTAAACTGACACTTACTAAAAATAGAAAGATGGCAGAATTCAGTGAAAGTTCAGGGATTGCTTGCTGAAAACATGGTAATAACTCTGCTAGGCTCAAAAGCTGACAAACCAACTCAATCTGATCTCAATATGACCTAAAAACGTGAAACCCTAATTTCAGACCTGGTCGAACCTTACGCTCAAGCTTGATGACGGGAGCGTCCCCAGAAAAGCAGAAAGCGGAACAGAAGCAGAACGAGAGAGAGAAAGACAAAAAGCAAAGCCAAAAGACCAGAATGGAGCAAAAATTTATGGGTCCCCATTTTAGATGGGGCGATGTGTGAAAAGGTCACAACAGACCTCTTTGAAGATTATCTTCAATAACATTTGTAAGTGCTACTCTCAGATGAGGCATTGTTTGCAGAAGGTCAGTTACCTTGATTGGTACTGTTGTGTGAAGCACCTGCTGTACTATGTTCTCCGACTCTAACTACAGCAACATACTGGTAGCTTTAGAATGTCCGCGTTCCTTCACCATTGCCTCTTCTACTTTTGTCCTGGCTTCCTGGAGTCTTTCTTTCTCCATATGAGGGTTTGGATAATTGGCCTTCTTCGGTTGCGCCATCGTGATTGCCAAGACTTCTTCGTCGGCTATCTCCAACATATTGATACCTTTCTGTTTTAGACAGTCGGTGTCTTCATGATCACCCGGTCCACACCATTTGCATAGCTTTTCCCCGATGCCTTGGCCGCTCTAGCAATCCCTTGCAAAGTGACCCCATTCATTACACTTCCGGCATTGGATCATGGGCCGTCCTTTGCTATCGTACTGAATTTTACTTCTAGGCGTATTATTTCTCTGATTGTTACGGTAGCCTCCAAGGGATGCATTGTTGCTCTGCAGTTTTGGCGGTGTGGTCAAAGGGGTTGACTGTTCTCCTTGTGTGAAGAACACTTGTGAACTCCTTGTTTTCAAGTTGTACGGGCACTCCTTGATGGAGTGTCCCATAACTTGGTAAGAATAATTTTTTCAAGCAGTCTGCCTTTGTATGACCTTCCGTTTTGCATTCGGTACACCATAATTCATTCGCCTCCTTGGAACCTTCCTTGTCGGCTTTCAGTTCTTTCATCATCCGCATCATGTCCCGATGAAGAGCTTGTACAGTTGTTGATTCATCTTCACTTTCCTCGGTACTCTCTTCGTCATCTTTCTTCTTCCCCTTCGAGGATGTCTTGTTCTCGCTTTCAATATCCATCGCCCGGTTATATGCTTCAGTGTACGAGGATGGTGGTACCACTTTCATTTTTTGCCGAAGCGAGGGAATCAACCCTTCAATAAACCATCTCTTCTTTAGGCCATCTACCGGCTGGGCCTCAAGCTTTCCTATCAAGTCTTTTAATTTTCGATTGTAGGTCCGCACGCCCTCGTGCTTTCCTTGTTTAGTATTGTATATCTCCGTGACAATCTCGCTATCGTCCCGTAGGAGTTTGAACTCCTCTTGGAAAACTTGCTTCAATACCCTCCATGTAGCTCTCTGTGCTTGGTCCAATTCAAAGTACCAATCAATGGCACTCGCCTCTCCGAAAGTGTCGAAATGCTTTCTACCATCGGTCGGGATCATCCTGGCCCATTGGCTATCCGTGATAGTCTCACATGTCTTGCAATGTCGTACAGGATCTTTAGACCCATTCCCCATGAACTTCGGTAGCTTTTGCGGCTTCGGATGAGCCATCTTTCCCCGCTGACCTCCTTGTGTGTTGGACCCAATTAGACTAGTGGTTTCCTCGCTACGTCCCTATGCGTCACTTGCACTCTTGGCCACGTACGAATCACTCCCACGTCCTCCGTCAGCGTCCTCAACACCGTGAGTCTCCTAGGGTTCCCTCTGGTACTCTCTTTGCCTTGGGGTACTGAGCTCGATCTTCCACTGCTAGCCGCTTCGTCGTTGTCCAAGAGGGACAACTCCCAAAACCGTCTGATGCTACTACTTAATTCATCTTCGTTCTCATAAGGATCATATCTTCCTACGTATGGAGTGCCGAAGGGTTCTCCGTCCCTTCCTTCTGTCAAACTTTGGTGCGCTCGTCCGATGGATGTGTCTATTCTTGTCAGATTTTCATATGTTCTTTTAATGCTCTTATTTATTTCAATTAAATCCTCATCCACTCTAATACCGCTTCGTTTTCATTCTTCGGCCGTTTTCTTTTGTTCTTGCAGCCTAAGTGATCGCTGAACCTTTTCCTCTTGAGTCTTGTGCCCATCAGCTACTCGATTCTTGTCTTTGTTTGGCCATACAGGCATTTAAAATATGTTCAGGCGATCATTCCTGACTACCAGATGTATGTCTCCGGCTAGTGTCTCGTTCCTCTTCTTCTCATTTGGTTCTCTCTTCGTAGCACTGCAGTATTTGCTGCCTTCAACGTTCCCGATCCTCTTCTTTCCTGAGGTCTTAATAATGAAATGACGGGCCAGCAATCTGGGCATACGATTCAGGAGGCGCTTCACCTCGTCATTCACTTCCAACCTATCCCAGATAACTTCCTCAGGGATCTCCCGTCTGCAGGATTCCCTACGTACGTGATCTCGTAAAGATATCTTCCACAGGTTGATAAAATCTTCAGTCAATAGGTCTTCCCGTTCCTCATTAGCATTTACAAGTTCTTCACGGGTTGACCCATTATATCGCTACCTAATTTAGTGATACCCTAGTCCTATTCTCGTGCAACGGGCCAAGTGTTTGCCTACAAATGTAATTCAAGTACTACTGCGATCACAAAAGCTAAGTCAGCAAGTAACATGGAACAAAACAATAGAATAGAAATATATTATGTTTGAACATCAGAGACTTTATTCATTATCAGAAATATCACCATGTATAATCACAGAGTATCAACAGTGCTATCAACTATGACCATCCACACATAACTATTTCCCGATACAACAACTGACTACATATAATGTTCGCGGTAGTTAGATAACCAACCGACACGACGTTTCATAACAACATTATCATTAATCGGGACTTGATTACCCGAAAGTACATGACATGTATTATTCTTACTAACTATAGTTTTATTAGCAATTGGCCGACTACGACCAAGGCCGACTACGGCTTACTACAACAAAAGTAAAGATATACTACTTACATACCATACCCTATTACCAACAATATAACAATACATGCCTACAAACTGGACTAGTTAATTTTTTCCAACCACACAAACATGCAATCACTCCATCAATTAGGTACATTAAGTACATATTGAATTATAAAATAATTAACTATGATATATCTAAGTTCATGACCTAGGACTAAAATATCGTATTGTATCCTGATTCCTAACATAACCCTCTAAGTGTGAAAGTACAATACACAACTAATGTGATATGATATTTGATCAAATGCAGATGTATTCTGCGAAGATAAGTAGAAAACCATGCAAAATTGGGTACTAACTATGGAAGCTGAAGATAAACCATGATCAACATATGTGAAGTAACACAAGAATAACTCAAGTGCAAATGCATGCTAGGAAAGAAAGTAGAAAACCATGCAAAATTAGGTAACAAACTATGGATGGTGACAATAAACCATGAACAACTTGAAATAATCTATAATTAATAACATATGTGATGTCATCACAATGAATGATTACCTGTGATAATGAGACATAATCTGCAAACAGTAAACTTGTGGACTATTGTTAACAAAGAACAAGATGAAGCTTATTGGTAGATCTGCCATTTCTTGTCAATCAACCATCAAAGAACTTGTGATCCACCATGCAACATGTATGCCGTATACCATATCTAGATACATACAATTTGTATCCAGTAAACTGCATCTATTGATTCATTGAGCTTGTTTTGCTTGGATTTAACTCCACAGAACCAAAACCATTAATCTAATAACCTGCCAACGTTTGAATTTATCCTACATGGGGTGCAAACTAAATGGAATCATATCCAAAATTTGGGTTAAAACAATCTAGGGAAAATAGTGGGATACCTATTATCCATCTCAAAACACCATCATTGAAACTTCCATGTTCTATATACAGAATAAAGTTTATGTTTTTACCATTTTACTCATCCATATATTTTTTTGCTAAATAAAAGCTGGACTTATATGAAAAGAGCTAAATATTACAAAATCAGTTCAGTACAGTTTATATGTCCATCATTTACCACTTTCTTTTTAACAGATTGTTGCCTTTTTGCAGCGGCAGTGTCATAGTATTCATTAATGTGCTACATCAAAATATGATCAACTTAAAAGAAGTACTAAATTTTCACTAATTTTTTCGCTAATTGAGGGGAAAATTAGCTATATCCTCTAAACCAGGTATTATTTTTTCATAGTTATTGTCAGCATTCCTTCAATACCTATAATTTTGAATATTGAGGGTGACAAGGTTAGCATCCTCTCCTTTGTACAAAATTATTGAGTACATGAAATTGATTTTTTATGTTCTTTTTGCAACATAGCATGGCTGTATATGTTGATAAGTAAAATTGTGAGTC
Source organism: Sequoia sempervirens (assembly GCA_007258455.2). Taxonomy (NCBI): domain Eukaryota; kingdom Viridiplantae; phylum Streptophyta; class Pinopsida; order Cupressales; family Cupressaceae; genus Sequoia; species Sequoia sempervirens. The sequence continues at coordinate 9,236 of VDFB02142541.1, read as the reverse complement.
CAAAATTGTCATCTAGATGTTACATAGGTAATACTCTTTCCCTTTTGCTAACCATTAAAGACAGTAAAGTTTCCATTGTCCTTTGATTCTCATCTACATTACTTGAATCTAATCTATGTATCTTTATGGTTGAAGTCACAGAATTTCAGTAATTTAATTTATACTATATAGCAATAGCCTATTAACAAGCTGACTAGGAGCGAAGACAACTTTGAAAAAAATCATAAAACAGGAGTTGTCAATGACATATATTGACCCTTAAGTTTGATGTTGCTTTTTGTATAGGATATTTTGATGTACGGGATAAAGAGGATCGATGGATACGAATATGGGTTAAGAAGGGAGATATGATTATCCTGCCAGCAGGAATCTACCATCGATTTACCCTTGATACAAATAACTACATTAATGTACATGCTCTTTCCCCTCAAGGATGCTCACTATAAACCATTTCTTATTTAAAATAGAGGATACTAAATTATTGTTTCTTTGACTTTTATTGCAGATCCTGAGGCTTTTCCAGGGTGAGCCAGTCTGGACAGCTCATAATCGTCCTTGTGAGGAGCACCCTGCTAGGTAAGAACCTTAAAACTTGTATGACCATGATGAGAAATTCAATTTGATAGTTTTCAAGGAAACCTGAACATTCTAGTTTGACATGAAAAAATGACGATCTTTTTGTGATGACATGCTCCTATATGTATTTTCTTTTGATAGATTGGTTGTGGGCTCTAAAAGGGATCCACTTCCAAAGATATAAAGTTATTACAAATAGGCTATTGGCCAAGAACAACCCAAGAAAGTCAACGAGAAAGCATGTCAGCAATAACCAACACAGTCAGGAAAAGAATCTAAAGATTATTTTTAGCCCTCAGCATACGTGACAACTTATTTATCTTTTGACAGCTCAAAACTGCTTGAGAAGGATCCTTTTTAATCAAGAAAAACTGTGATAAAAAACAATTGTCCATTCACACATTCACATCAGCCAAGCCAGAATTTGATGTTGCAAAATCCAACATGGATATTGCACAACACAGAGAAGCCATCATTTGAAGGAAGCAGGAACCCGCTGAAGACAGTAAGTGTAAAATCTCCAATGGAAATTGGACGATTTTTTAACGGTTTTTCAAGTTTGACATAGGTGGACATTTTGTCAGACATTTCACATACACAGTAAATGGGAATAACAACAGTTATCTAAGGAATTGCAGAGATTAATGCAAGTGAATTCACCATAAATATTCAAAGATTACTACACAATAGTTGGCTACCCCAAACGTTGCATTTCTTCAATTTATGCATTCACCTGTAATGTCCCTGGCAAAATCTGACTTTGTTTTCACCTTTTTATGCCGGACATTTCGTCAAATAGTTGTCTTGCAAAATCTGAGCTTGCTGTTTTGTGTTTTCAGTTTGCTTGCTTGGGTTTAGATTGATGCAAAGATGTTTGGAATGCTTGAAAATGCACGCTAAATTGTCTAACAATGCAATAGAGAGTAAATGCAAGTGTATTTGTGCTTTTCAAGTGCATATAGATGACTGAAACTAATGCAAATTAACACCTACAGCTGAGAGACATTTTTACAAACACTTGTCATGCATCTACAGCCAAGTACAAATAGACAAATGGATGATATGCCACTCCTTCTTATTAATATTATGCATAAGTAGATTACAATGAATTGCCAACATGATAGAAATCAATCCCTCCAATGCCCACAAAATTCTGATGACTCAGTGATGAGTAATGAATGAAAACATGAGTCTCACCATGGCTGGTCAACCTACTACAGCAGACTGATGTTAAATTGCAGACTTCAAAATAGCTCTCCAAACTCTCGACAAATGAACACCAAACCTCCCTAAAGAGAGCGCCCAAGAGCCCAAGTCAAATCAATGCAAGTATGAGGTTGTGCAAGTGAAAATCTGAAGATAAGCTCCAATGAAACCCTCCAATTGGCACAATGAAGGAGACTGAAATATCTCCTCCTCTCAACTCCAGCTAGGGTTGATCTTTCACAACCGAACCCGACACTCTAGAGTCTTCAAACCCTCGAGCGAGCTAAGCATTAAGCTTCAGCTTCTTACCATGCAGGTAATGAGTAATGAATTCCAAAATCAAGTGTGTCCAAATGCTTAGCTAACAGCTTCTTAAATAGATTTCTCAACAAGTCTCCAAGAAGCTTCTAGAATAAAATATTATTTTATTCTCTTAAGTGACTTTTTGATATTATTTTATTTTTAGTCACTTTATTAAATTAATTAAATATAAGGTCACCTTTAAATATTTATTTATTGTGATAACCTTACAAATAATTAATTTAATATTTTATTTTATTTAATTAAGTGAGCAAACAACATAGATTATGAACATGTTGATGCAAACCATGTATAATGTAAATAACATTCTTAGATCTGCACAAAATAAGGGTACGAAAGCTAGCCACTCTAATCAGAATGGACCTGAAATTCAGAGCAGTAGGGCTACCAGGCCCACACAACCATTATTCTTGCCTAGAAATGGACCCAAAAATGAGGAAGAAGAGTTGAATTATGTTGGGGGTGATGTTAATTCAAGCATAGATGCCTATGCACAGCTTGATCCAGATGTGAGATGCCAAATCCCATTTATACAATTTCACAATGCAAGTAGTGGATTAAGAGGGAGACAACCAGTGCAACAATCCAACAAAGATTTACAGCATAGGCTGAGCAAGTTGAATCTCCCAACTATTGATGGCTCGAGGAAGGTTAGTGCACGAGCTTGGGTACAAAAACTAGATACACACCTCTCACTTGGCTCTATGATAGAAGAGGAAGATTCAGAAACTGCTGGGGAGATTAAAGGGGAGGAGCCAAAAGAATCATTCTTGAAAAACGAAGAGCCCAAGAGGATGGAACTTGAAATAGTGAGGGGTACATTAGAGCTAGACTCACAAGAGGAGGAAGTCGTAGAGCAGGAAGAAAAATCTAAGCTACAAGACATCATGGAGCAAGAACAAGAGGTCCCTAATAGCCAATTTGAAGGTGAAGATTCCTTGTTGGTTTCTAATGTTTGTGCATATTAGCAAAAGACTGATGAGCATTTTGTTCGCATCCAAAGGTTTGAAGATGTTTTAGATTTGTTGCTTCCTATGTCATTGAAAAATTCTTGTCATCATGGAAAGCATGCAAAAAAAGGTGATAGAATAAGAGATACAACTTGCAGTAAAGGGCATGTGGACTCTTTGTTTCAAGTTCCAAATTTTCCATATCCAGGTGATCCCTTGAGGGTCAAAGAGGATAGACGCGTTGGTGCTACATTACAATCCTCCCTTGAGGGTCAATTTTTTTATGCTTATTTTGGAATGCATGAAGATGGGAATCCAAGAAAGAAAGATCTATAGAACTACATCAGCAAATTGAGAAGAGAAGAAAAAAATCATAAGTTATCCAAAAGAGGATTGAGAAAAAGGAAAAGAAAGAATAATTGCTTCCTTGTGATTTGGAGCCTATGGGTGATCCTAAGAAGAGGAGAGAACAACATTGCTTCACTTGCTTAGAAGCTTGGACACCTAGTCATACATGTGAAGCCCTAAAGAAGATGAAGCCATGCTCACAATTCCACTTCAGCAGAATGATGTTATGGACAAAGAAGAATCACTTCATGCATCCACAAGTGAGGGGCACATGAGTTTTCATGACAACAATAAGGTTGAAGGATATGCTGTTATAGAGTTTGCCAAGCCAACAATGACTGATCAGCCACATGACGGTATGAATTCTTTTGATGATCCATTATTTGAGCATAGCATTGTCTCACCATCTCTACATAGCAGTTGCAAGGGATCAAATTGTGAGTTGGGCGACCTTGAAGGTGATATTGTTAATACATATGAAGGCAATTTGTTATGTGATGAGAAAATGACTTGGATAAATTGGATCCAAGACATTCAGCATGGCAAGGGTTGAAAGTCAGTGAAGGTAAAACTTGCAGCCATAGGATAGAAGTTATGACAAGTAATATACTTGGTTTTCAGATTGATACATCTCTTGGACCAACACTTGATGATGAACATCCAACAATAAAGGAAGATGAGCTCGAGTTCTATGAAGACACCACAGAAACGTACAATGACAATTCTGATTTTCTGATTATGAACAACAGTCCATTATCTTCACATAATCATGAGGTGATAGACAAATCATGTGAGGATGATAGTGGTAAAAAACCCTACCTTGTTGATACTCAAGATTTGATGGCTAAACATGAGGTAACAATTGTGTATCCAAGCCACAAACAATCTGATTTTGTGCATCATAGCATAGAAGATGTAAAGAGGACTCAAAGCATGTGTGATGAGTGGCTAAAGAGGGCTAGGGAAGCCAACTTGTTGGCTGCTCAAGCTAAACAACACCTACAGAATATCAGGGAACAATTCAATCACATGGATCATGAGAGGCAGCAGCAAGATACACTTCTTCATTAATTTCTAATGCTTCCAAGGGAAGAAACTATGATGGTTGAACCTCTACAGGATGAACCCCTTATGATGGTAGAAAATGAAGACCAATAAAATTCGCATGAACTTGTTGAGAGGTATGATTTTGAAAACAAATCAAAAAAAATATTTTGTGCAAATGACTTTAATGATAGGGTTCGTGAAACTCATCATTTGGAGAGCCAATTGAAGGCTCGAGTCAAGGTTAAGGAGGTAGAAGTTGCGCATATACTTTGTGGACCAGCAAATAATAATTGTTATGCATATGTAGAGAAGAACATTTGTGAGTCAGATTTGGTTAAGAGTTTCACCATTCTTGGAGAGCTCCATGAGCCAACTTATGTTTTGAATCCATGCTATCATGATGGTGATCCTTTGAGTGAACACAATGCTGGCCCAACTTCAAAACTTGAAGGAGATGTCATGGAGGTACCTGATTTGGAGTTGTATGTTCATGGGGATGTTGAGTTTCAGCTAGACTATTTTCCAAGACATGGAAATGAGCACGAGAGCAGAAAATTTTCAGACCCAATCTATTGGTTTTCAGCTCACTCCTTGATGATTGACGGTTGCTCTATATTATAGATCATGGAGTTTTCAGACTGTACATTGATGTTTGCAGCTGTTTGGATGGATTGGTGTGCATGGGATTGTCACTACAACGTTGAGAGGTTGCATGATGATGAGACCCTATCATCTTATAACCACATAAGCATTTTTAGAATGATCATAGGTTTGATTTTCAGTTTCTTAGTGATGTTCTGATTTATACCAGCAGCTTAGTATGGGTATGCATGTTTGATTATGCACATATAATAGACATTTTTCATGTCCATAGGGGACAATTTGTAATGTCCCCATTTTAGCCCTACGCTCTTCATTTGGATTTAGCCTATTTCCGGAATTCCGTAGGCTAAGCTGAAGTAGAAAATTAGGGTTTCCTCTTTCAAATACTGCTCAGTTGGCGTTCAAAGGATGTTGTGCAGACTTACTGTTTATAGCAGTTCACTATTTTTAGCAAGTCTATCTTTTAGCAGTATCTGTTTAGCAGCAGTTCAATCCCTTGCAGTTTGGTTGTTCAGTTTGGCTTTCTAATGGTTTTGAAGCGAACTTACTATTTTTGGCATTGGCTATTTATAGTAAGTCTAAATTTGGCAGTAGCATCATCAACAATTCAGCTCAAGTCATCTTGCTATCCTTCAGTTTCAGTTTGGCTTTGGTTATCTCAATAGACTAAGTTTATACTTAGTCAACATTATGTTACTTAGTTGTACCCCATGCCTAGGAGTGATAACTTCATGTTGTTTTTAAAGAGGGGACATTATGGGGTCAATTGTGCATTTAATGATTTATTAAATGCTTTATTATTGCATTATTAAGTTGGATGCCTAAAGGAGGTTGAATAAAGTTTTATTATTTCAAAAAGTAAAATGCTTAAAGGTGGCGTCCCTCCTAGAAGTTGAAGTGATTCAACTTCTTGGAATTTGAAGTGATTCAGTTGCCAATTGAAGCTTATATATTGAGGCTTTGAGAAGAGTTCTTCATCTTTGGAAATATTGTAAAGTTATACTGCTATTTGAAACTAAAATCCGCCAAGGGAAAGTTTAGCAAATTCTACTCCACTCTTGGGTTCAAACCATGGTTCCCTAGTGGTGGACCAAGAGTGTGCTTCCATCCGTATGCCATACTTGGAAACATTATTGTGGAGTTTGTGAGATATTTCCATTGGCCTTGCTGGTTTTATACATTATTGTAGATGATTTTCATTCATAACTCTTGAGAGATTTTATTCTTGTTCAATAGAAGCATAAATGGATTCTAGCACATGTACACCTTTCGAGATTAATAATTTTAATTTCAGGTTTTGGATTTCTAGAGGAGTCCTATACTTTCCTTGGCCGTACTATTCCTACAGCGTTGTTTTCCTTGGGATTCGAGTCATTCATGGTGGCTTATTTTGCACATACATCTTTATATCGACGCCTTCACCTTTGGGAGTCAGGATCAAATTTTGAGAGCTTTGTTGAGATTTGGTGGAGGAAATAAGCATCCAATGATTGCTGCTTGCTGTCCAAGGCTTGGTTCATTGGAATTCTAGAACAGACTTTGCTCTTTCCAAGTTATGCTTAATTATTGGGTGTTTAAGCTTCTAGTTCATGTGTATGCAATTTGAAGGAGATAGAAGCATTTTGGAAGAAGATTTGAATAACTTAGTGAATGGTTTAGTTGTTGGTCTAGTTATTTTAGTTTGGTGGTTTGGAAATCAGACCTGATTATTTCACTTATCATGCTTTATTTCTTGGTCATCCAACTCACATTTGCAATTAGAGATATAGCATAATCTTTGTAGAAGTTTGAAGCAGATTTCTATTCAAAATTCATTGTAAGAGGCTCATTGTAAGTTGGTTACAGTAGTACTGTATCAACCTTTCTATCGTTAGCTTATTTTTTTAATTGTAACACTTTGTAAACTGTAGTTAATTTGCATTGTAAGGCTGTGAATTAGTAGTACTAATCCAGTCAATAATATTGCTACATTTACTTTGTGACTATAATGCAAAACATTAATTACCCCTGGATGCTAGTGTGGAGAATAAACTTTGTAACTCTCATTGTACCCGCTGAAAAAGTAGAGAATCCCCACTCACGAGTGGATGCCCGCCGCAGCAGATGAATTAGTTGAATTGTTTGTAGTTTTCCCTCCACTGTTTAAGTGGTTGAGCAGAAATCTTTATGGCTGGTTCACCGCCTAAGTTCTTTCAGTTTTGTAATAAGTACTCTACCATATGTTAGCACCTCTCCTTCAAAAGGATCTTGTGTGCACATTCTTGGCATTGAGTTATATCTTTTACTTTCCAGTTGTAATCAATTTCAGTATTGAGTTATTTAGATCCTAGGGATCCTTTGACCATATGCTCGCCCCTCTTCCTTTAGTGGTTTAGGGCGCATTCTTGGTTAGAGTTACTATTCCACATCGTTTTGGTTTTGAAGCTAACCTTAACGAGTGCGTGTTGCATTGTAATTGATATTGAAAATAAAATAAAAAATTAAGGGGCATATTTCACAATTCAGATTTAGATGGATAGTTGGTGATGAAAACATGCAGACATATACTTATCTCTTCATTTTCAGTTGGTTTGATGATGTAATAACTTGGGATCTCGGTATTGGTGTGGTTGATACAATACTTCACAAGGATCTTGGTGAGTTGCTTCACAATTTTTGGTTGAGTGATATTTTTATTAGAGTAGAGCAATGGAAGGTTTGGTGTAGGTGGTTGTGCTTCGAAGGTCATGATTATGATATCACCTATCACTTGTTGCTACACAGACAGATTACATGGAGGAGCATAATTTTAGAGGTTGAGGGATGGAGCAGATTTGAATTTGAGTGTGTATGGACGGTATTGTTTCATTTCTGGCCTCTAGAACTCACTTTGCATACTATTCTTCATATTCACTATGGGAGTAGCCACAAGTTGAGGAGCAGGGTGGTCATGGAGTACTTGACTAGTTGGAAGAACTTGCCATTGGAAGATGCAACTTGGGAAGGTGTGGAGATTTTTGAGCTTCCAAATTTGAGGTTGGTTGAAGACAAGCAACATTTGGGAGGGAAGGACTATCATGTCCCCAATTTGATTTGAAGTTCAAATTTTTCGTAGGCAAGAAAAAGTGTTTTTGAACACTAGTTTTGATATTTTAGTTAGATATAATAAATAATATTCTAAATAATAAATAAATAAAAATACCTTGTTGTGGTTGGCCAAATTGAAGGAGAAAGAGTAAAATAAATCCACAAAAAATCCCTGGAGGTGGATGACCTAATGAGAGGTCAAGAAATGAAATATTTAATGCCTCAAGTGGTTTTCCCCACTTGGAGAAATGAATGAAAAATAAAATAAAATATTTTATTTGTGGGTTTTGCTCTAGCATGTTCTTGTTTAAATAAAGCCCTAAAGTGGTATACAAAATAAAAAAAAACAAAACAATAATATTTTGCTTAAGGAGGTCGGCCTTGATAAGGTCATTTTGGGAATAAAGGAAAGTAAAGTGCAAGTCATTTGGCATCCATTGATATCTAATTTCATTTTGGGGATTCTTATCTTTGGCTGCAACTTTGGTTGGGCTTCATTCCAAGGATGAAAACCCTTGAGAATGTGGTGAGTTGGACAAAACCCTAGCTCACCTTGTGGAGAACTCATGATGGAGTTCTAATTGCACTTTATTGGAGACAATTGGAGATTTGGAGCATCATTGCATAATCATATTTGAAGATCAGCTTTGGAGCAGCATTATTGTGGCATTTGGTGAGCAGATTGCATTAGGTTTTTGCCCTAATTTGGAGCACCACTTGGAGAAGACCTGAGCACTCACCTTTGTGAGGGAAACTTTGCATATTTGGAGTATATTTAGTGTAGAAAACCCTAAGCACTTGCCAAGGAGGAATTTCACCCATCTAGGGTTTGATATTTGAAGACTATTTTGCATATATTTAGTATGTATAATCATAGTTTTAGATCTGATTTGTAGAGCAGAAATTTGGGCATATGTCATGCATGTTTGAGCCCATGAATTCATTGTAGAGTTAGTCCAGAATATTTAGTTTGTAACAAAAGAAGTTATCTACAAAAAATCAGATTTGTATGTTGCATTTGGATACCCTATTTTGTGTTTTTATGGTGGATTTCATGTTTTATACGAATTTCAATTGGTAGCATCATTTGGCATGTGTATTTGCCATGCTTGCAAAACA